>JAVIAB010000156.1:15773255-15808255 GCA_032433765.1 Megaustenia siamemsis | reverse complement strand
CACTACTACCACCACTACACTACTACCACTACTACCACCACCACTACCACCACCACTACTACCACCACTACTACCACCACTACCACCACTACTACCACTACTACCACCACTACCACTACTACTACTACTACAAGTACAACCCCAACACTGGTAGCCGCATTAGCTCAGTGGTTAGTGAACTGGACTAAGAGGACAGGAGGTCCAGTTCGATCCTGACCGACGGCCACCGGGTTCACCCAGCCATAAATGGGTACCGGATTTTGTCTGGGAAAATAAAGCGGCAGGGGCGTAATACCGACCCCACTACCCCAAAAATCATGTGCCGAAGGTCTGTAAAAATTATTGTCACTAACACCATATTTCCTATACTCCACATGGCGTGACGGGGGTACTTGACCTACTTACATTACTACCAACATTGTTAGCTAGCTAGCTAGATAGATAGCTATTGCCGGATTATCCTCATCGCTGGGCGAAAGATAGTCTTCAAACGCTCAGATATCCTACCCCAGTAAAACTGACAGTGCCAAACAATCAACTAGCTCACAAGTCTATGCCCGATCTCCTCATAACTCTTGAATCTAGGCAACATCAATTCTGACTAGATGTAAATTCGAGAGTAGCACTAGAGCTGCAAATTCACGAAACAAAACTCCACAATTTCTCCTTTTATTACGAACGTTCATCTTAATGATGGAAACATTCAACAAAGAATTCGCTCACAACGCCCAGTTCACTCCAAAGAATGGAGCCAAAAATCGCACGAAACACCGTAGCGATGGCGCATAATCCACAAAGTGTAATCTTCGGTTGATTTGATAGAACAATGACATTATCTGTCATTTGAGCTGTGAGTCATTAGATCGAACAAATCCAATGACGGCTATTGAGCAGTATCAGAATTACTATTACTGGCACTTCTTACACTACTGCTACTAGTGCTTCTACTACTACTTTTACCACATCAACCACTATTACTAATTATACTACTATCTCTACTGCTACTACCTCTACGACTTCACCTACTAATACCACTACTGCTTCCACTACAACAACTGCTACTAGTTCAATATATATGACCCGTTTCGTCTTGTCAGACGGTCAAGTGGGAGGCTACTGCGTATTTTTTTTGTTTTTGAGGTTTTGTTTTTTGTTGAACAGCTCCTCTCGTGGCTAATTCTACCAATGTTTGACAAACACACATGGCCACAGAATGAACAAGTCAGCCCACTGATCCACAGGGTTTCCCATCCTTTTTCATGAGTCTCTTCTCTCTAAGTGTTGCCTTAGCACAGTCTCAGATGGTACTTCAAATAGTACTACTATTAATACTATTAAAATACTACTACCACTACTACCATTACTACATCTGCTACCACTGTTTGCCCGTGTCTTTAGTTAGGACAAAATAAAATACCCTGACAGAGAATATCCTCCAAGAACATATGCCCTAAACGAAGTCGAGGCCCTACACACGACACCCCACCTACAGTATTCACAATGCTGCGAGCCATTTACATTTTTACCTTCTTGTTGCTATAATATAATTACTATTAATGTTATTATGTTTTATTACAACTACCACTATTATTACTATTATTACTATTATTAGTACAATTATTACTATTATTAGAACAATTATTACTTTTATTAGAACAATTATTACTATTATTGTGCTGAAGTCGGATGTGTTGGGCCGAAAGGCGCAAATATACAGTTACACTGCAAACCACAACACAACGCAGACACGTCCACTTAACGTGCTTTTAAGGGCGGATGACGAAGAGGAATTCTACAGTCTACGAATACTCTAGAATACTTTAGTCATCGGGCGAACACAAGCAAGCAAGCATTACTATTATTAGTACAATTATTACTATCATTAGTACAATTATTACTATTATTAGAACAATTATTACTATTATTATTACAATTATTAATATTATTAGAACAATTATTACTATTATTATTACAATTATTAATATTATTAGAACAATTATTACTATTATTATTACTATTATTATTACAATTATTAATATTATTAGAACAATTATACTCTTATTAGTACAATTATTACTATTATTAGTACAATCATTACTATTATTAGTACAATTATTACTATTTAAGAGCTAAGATGTTTCTTTTAGTCTGAAACGAACGAATGTGTCTGCTTGCTTATTTGCGTTAGCCGATGACTAAAGTATTCCAGAGTATTCTGGTAGACTAGAATATTCCTCTTCATCATCCGCCCTTAAAAAAACGTTAAGTGGGCGTGTCTGCGTTGTGTTGTGGTTTGCAGTATAACTGTGATATTTGCGCCTTTCGGCCCAACACATCCGACTTCAGCACGACATTTCTGAGTACCGGATTGTTTTCCCTCTTTGATCCCTGCTCGCTTGGCCAGACTAGACAGGTTAGTCTGTTACTAGAGGCACCGCGGAGAGGTGGGGCAGGGTCTGGATGGTTCTGGTTCATCGATCCTGGCGCAAGCCATCAGCTGTGGGTCATTGACAACATCCAGCTCTTGTGCTGGGAGGCGCGCAACCGCCTCCGAATGGGTCTAAAAAAACAACAAACACAAACACACACAAAGTGGTGACTGGACCTGGCTCTGGAAAGCATACCTTTATTGATTCCACACCTGATTACAGTGTGGGTACAATAACTCAGACAGAACACGTGATCTCACAAGCTCGTGCGGGAAAATACAGGTTGTACAAGCAGATAGTAAGCCAAACACAAATTGAAATGATATGTTTGGCTTTCTAAAATATTAATTTAACAACCGTACGACGGCTCAACAACATCGTGATGTGGAGGAACTCGGCGGATATATTATTTATCAGATAACATTATAATGACTGCTATAACAACACGTTGAGGTTTGTGTCGATATAGCATTCTCAGGATAGGAGAGTCTTAGAGTAAAGCACAGTTTGTGGTTTTCCCAGTGGAATGGTGGTCTTTCACAAATGTCGTTTTAAGAGTAGTCTTCAACAAATGTCGTTTTAAGCTGGTGGTCTTTTCACAAATATCGATTTAAGAGGGGTGGCTTTTAACAAATACCGTTTTAAGATGGGTGTCTTTTCACAAATGTCGTTTTAAGAGGAGTGGCTTTTCACAAATGTCGTTTTAAGAGGGGTGGTCTTTTCACAAATGTCGTTTTAGAGGGGTGGTCTTTCCACAAATGTCGTTTTAAGAGGAGTAATCTTTCACAGATGTCGATTGAAGTGGGGTGTGGCTTTTCACAAATCTTTTACAAGGGGTGGACTTTCTCAAATGTCGTTTTAGTATGGGTAGCTTTTCAGAAAAGTCATTTTAAGAGGAGTAGTCTTTCACAAATGTCGTTTTTAGAATAGTAGACTTTAACAAATGTCATTTTAAGAGGGTTGCTTTTCACAAATGTCGTTTTAAGAGGGGTGGCTTTTCACAAATATCATTTTAATAGGGGTGGCTTTTCACAAATGTCGTTTTAAGAGGGATGGCTTTTCACAAATGTCATTTTTAGAGTAGTAGATTTTTACAAATGGCATTTTAAGAGGGGTGGCTTTTCACAAATGTCTTTTTAAGAAGGTGGCTTTTCACAAATCTCGTTTTAAGAGGGGTGCCTTTTCACAAATGTTGTTTTAAGAGGGGTGGCTTTTCCCAACTGTCGTTTTTAGAGTAGTAGACTTTAACAAATGTCAGTTTAAGAGGGGTGCCTTAGATAAAAACGATGCAGGAAAATACAAATGAACTATCATCAATCATCATCATCATCATGTGCCATACCGGTTGGCGTAGGCGATCATGTCCTTCCACAATCTTCTATCTACAGTGCATCGTTTCAATTCTTTTGTTGACTGTTTTCCATGCCATGACACCAAGCTATCTAGTATCTTCTCTCTCTATGTCGTCTGCGATCTTTCTTTCCTTGTATTTTGCCATTTGTAACAAAGTGTTCCAACTTTCCTCTTCTCATGATGTGCCCTTTTTGTGTTGGCCTCTTTAAGAATGTTCTCATTGGTTTTGTCTAGCTGTCCAGGGAACTTTCAACATTTTTCTGAGAAATCCCACCTCTGTGGCATAATCGACTTTTCATTTGTTTGTCTACTGTCCATAATTCGCTTCCATAGGTCAGAATTAGCTCTCTATATCAACGATGAACTCTCTCTCTCTCTCTCTCTCTCTCTCTCTCTCTCTCTCACACACTTCTATTGACATAGATTTGTTGCATAAGATATTTTTCATTTTCTGAAATGCTATTTTGGCCTGAGCTATTCTGCTCTTTATTTCTGTAGTTGATCTTCCATCTGATGTTATTATTGTGTCCAAGTATTTGACGCGTTGCCTATCTTGTGTCAATCTTGTGGTTCTTGTGTCAATCTGTGTTCTTGTGTCAATCTTGTGGTTCTTGTGTCAATCTTGTGGTTCTTGTGTCAATCTTGTGGTTCTTGTGTCAATCTTGTGGTTCTTGTGTCAGTCTTGTGGTTCTTGTGTCAATCTTGTGGTTCTTGTTTCAATCCAGTAGTTGACTACGATATTTAACACTGTTTCTTGATTCCGAATCTCAAATTAGACAAAATGTCACAAAATGCCTTAACAATTTTATCGGGAGGTGGACGTGGCCGTGCAGCTAAAACCCGTGTTCCGCTAGCTGAAAAGCTGACATACGGTGTTCGAAAACCCGCGATGGACAGAAAGGATATTTTCTATCGGGGGTGAAATAAAAATCCTTAGTCTCACAAGTCGTGGCGACTGCTTGACCAAGCGGCCTTTATCCCTCTGGTTCTATTATGAAACCCTCCCCCCCCCCCGCCCCCGACATACACCAGAAATAGTACTATGTAAAAAAAGTAAAAAGTAAAGTACCCCCGTCACGCCAAGTGGCGTATAGTGAAATATGGTGTTAGTGACCCTATATTTTACAGACCTTCAGCACATGATTTTTGGGGTAATGGGGTCAGTATTACGCCCATGCTGCTTTACTTTCCAGAAAAAAATCCGGTACCCATTTAAGGCTGGGTGAACCCGGAAGCCGTCGGTTGGGATCGAACCCTACCCCTTGTCCGTGGTAGTCCAGTTCACTAACCACTGAGCTATCGCGGCTCAAATGGTACTATGTGCTGTAAAGATATTATTTTTCATTCATCTTGTCGTTCATATTCCCCATTATCAGAACCGTTGCACTTCGCGAGGGAGTTAAAGAACTTGCTAGAACCGACTTAGAACTTGACGTTTTTTTCAAAAACTTATTGTTCATTTGCATTGATCTTTTGAAGTTAGGTTTAGAATACTAATGTCGCTATAAAAATATTTTTTTATCAAAGAAATGTGATCCAGTTTCAAAGATGCCTTATTTAACCTATATTAAAAAAAAGTTAATCGATATTATAAACACCGGCGGGATTATGTAGATGCTTACATCTCACAGCTGATTCTTTAACATATAGGCATGACCTTCACGGCTGAATGCGCACCGTCCTAAAATAGTTATGTTTCCACTATAAATTTGTATAAAGAAATGTTACATATGAAATTTCCCGTTTAGCACAAAATGACATTTTAGCCGAAACCGAAATTATGTGACGTGACGAAATCACGGCCGTAGACTCGAGTTCGAGTCATAATTCAGAGGCAAATCTCAATATTTACAGAAAGAGGCGGCACTATCCATATTATCTTCTGCAAGTCTATGTGAGAATGAATATAAAGGCAAAATATTTTACTGAGCATAACATTGCTATAAAGATTTATCAATACTTCTGCAGAGAGCGTAAAAAGGGACATCTTTATTGTTCTTTATCAAACCCTGAGAAGAGAACAATGCATATTTTAGGTTTGTGTAAACGTTCATTTGATCGAATAGTTAAAGGAAGCGGATATTTATTGCCAACAAATGCAAGAAAGCAAGGAAGGCAAGAAACGTTAGACAGTTTTGATAAGGACCTAGTAAAAAGAGAAACCTGTTGAATGTTTGATATAAACGAAGAAGTGACACTTAGAAAGTTGAAGCTTTGGCTGAAAACTAACAACGACATTGAAATATCAAAACTTCATTATGGAAAATATTAAGAAGTGCAGGCTTCACCTTTAGAAAGTATGCTGGTGAAAAAAAAAACATTATTTGTGAGAAGCCACATCTAGTAGCTCTTAGAAGCAAGTATTTACGTGAAGTGAAGGAAATGCGCGAAAATGATTATGATATTGTTTATTTAGATGAAACTTGGATCAACGCTCATCATACAAATGAAAAGGAATGGCAGTTAGCAGATGGAAGTATTAAAAGATCAGTACCAAGCAGTAAAGGGCAACGTTTGATAGTTGCACATGCAGGTAGCAGACATAATGGGTTGTTGCAGAATGCTCATCTCGTTTTCATTTCAAAATCCATAGACAATAGAGACTACCACTCCGAATGAATGGGCACATATTTAAAGACTGGATCGAGAAAAGTATCCTTCCAATATTAGATCGACCTTCTTGTCTGATAATGGACAATGCTTCATACCATAACGTAGTTAACGTAGAAGATAGAATCCCAACATCATCAAGTACAAAAGATGCAATCAAAACGTGGCTCATAAAAGAACACATACAAGTTAACGACAGCTACTTGAAACCCGAATTGCTTAGCCTTGTAAAACAGACACAACGTACAAAGATATTTAAAATAGACAAGTTAATTCAAGAACATGGCCATAGATGTTTGAGACTACCTCCATATCATGCACACTTAAATCCTATAGAACTAGTTTGGGCAAAAGTTAAAGGACACGTAGCATATACAAATAAAACTTTCAAATTATGCGATGTTGAGACACTTACAAATCAGGCTCTATCAAATATAAATAAAGACTACTGGGTAAAATGTGAGGATCATGTGTTACGACAAGAAGAGGAATATTGGAAAAAGGATGGTTTGTTGTTTGTTCAGCCGAAAGCAGTAATCGACCTATTTGACTCGTCTGATTCTGAATGATCATTACTCTGATTAAGTCTACAGATAAATAGTTTGATTTGCAAAATTTCCTAGTTGATTTGTTAAACAGTTTATTGTTCAAGCCACCCAAGCAATCAAAAATATGTTATAAGCAAACAACAACCATTACTTTGAATGGAAGCCTGCTTGAGTCAGTACAGAAGTTCAGCTATCTTGGATCCACTATTACAGCCACACTTTCCTTAGATGAGGAACTAAATGTACGTATTTGAAAGGCAGCGACAACATTTGGGAAACTCACACCAAGAGCATGGAACTATATCAAATTGACTCTACGAACAAAAGTTCTATATATAATTTAAAATTTGTATACTTGCCACCAAGTAAAATTTTATGGACACGCCTATGGGTCATCGTTGCACTAGATTACTGTAAACATTTTGATTAGGTCAAAATAATAGTTACATGGGCAAAGATCAAAGGAATTCGCCGCTTTAAGAAAACCGTTATAGCTAGACATCGAGTAACACATATGTTCTCGTGACATGGACATTTTAACACCGTATGCCAAAAATCATGTGAAATCATCAAGAACTTTTTGAATTATAAATCATAACATCTCGGCAAACGAATCTGAACGGACTATAGGCATTTGTTTTGAGTGACGTCGTCAAATTTCAAATTTATTCTCGGCATGAGACTGTACTGGAACGAGTACACATTATCGGAATCTCCTCGATGGTTCTCACAATGTTGGTTAGAAACTTCATTCAGAAAATATCTCATGCGTCGTTTATCAAGCGGTTTAAACTTAACTCTTTCTGTATGTTTCGCCACACTGTGAGCCATGCTGATTTTGGCAACGTACGTTTCGCCGCACTGAGCACCACTCTCAATTTGATCAGTGTGAACGCCTTCAAACCATATTCTTTTTACATGTCTTGTATCATCTTGATATTGGTGAAATCTAATACCTTGTACAAATTATCTAAAAATTCATATATAATATGTTATATGTTAGATAAATATAAACATGTAGATTGATTTTTAAAACCATGTAAAATTTTATATCTGAAATCTCTTCTGTTGCGTCGATAAAAACAACTTCCGTGCGGAAAAAGTTAATGGCAGTCGATAGAAATCATAGTAAAGACGCTAGCGTATATTTAACTCTTTCCGCACGTTTCGACGAACCATGCGCCATACCGATATCGGTCATGTACGTTTAGCCGCACAGTGCGTCACTCTCAATTTGATTAGTGTAAACTGTCATCAAACCATATTATCTTTTTTATGCCTTGTATCATCTTGTTATTGGTGAAATATAATTCCTATTTAATTATCTAAAAAATTCACATACAATATGGTCACCATCATCATCATGTGCCATACAGGTTGGCGTAGGCGATCATGTCCCTCCACAATCTTCTATCCACAGTGCATCGTATCACCTGTTGTTGACTGTTTTCCATGCCATGACACCAAGCTATCCAGTATTTTCTCTCTTGTCGTCCGCGATCTCTCTTTCCTTTTTTTTGCCAGTTGTAACCAAGTATTCCAACTTTCCTCTTCTCATAATGTGCCAGAAAAATGTTGATTGCTTCTTTCTGATGTTTTTTAAGAGCTCCCTTTTTGTGTTGGCCTCTTCGAGAACTTCCTCATTGGTCTTTTTAGCTGTCCAGGGAACTTTCAACATTGGTCTGAGAAATCCTATCTCTTTGGCTCTAATCGTCTTTTCATTTGTTTGTCTACTGTCCATGATTCGCTTCCATAGGTCAGAATTGGTTCTATATATAATATGTACAGTGTTAGATTAATATAACCACGTAGATCCAATTTTAAAAACATGAAAAATGTTGTCTCAGAAATCTCTACCGCTAAATTCACAATAAACTCCCGTACTGAAAGAGTTAATGTTGATATCTTCCTTTCTCTATTTCTGACCTTCACCCAAGGCCACTAAACATAAAAATTTCACATCGCCATTCACCTTTAAAAGGCGTTCAGTAGGCGTAGATGCACCGAGTTGATTTTATTTGCGGCTTTTGGCCCAAAAGATCCGACTCAAGCATGACATTTTTAGGTACCGGATTGCCTTCCATCTTCAATTCCCATCCACTTGGCCAGATTATAGGTATTATTTTCCAGGAGCACCGCTGAGAGGTAGAGCATGGCTCTTGATCGGCTCTTTTGTTCGCTTATCGTGACGCAGGCTGTGTGGTCATTGATCGGATCTTTTGTTCACTTATCGTGACGCAGGTTGTGTGGTCATTGATTGGATCTTTGTTCACTTATCGTGACGCAGGTTGTGTGGTCATTGATTGGAACTTTTGTTCGCTTATCGTGACGCAGGTTGTGTGGTCATTGATTGGATCTTTTGTTCACTTATCGTGACGCAGGCTGTGTGGTCATTGATCGGATCTTTTGTTCACTTATCGTGACGCAGGCTGTGTGGTCATTGATTGGATCTTTTGTTCACTTATCGTGACGCAGGTTGTGTGGTCATTGATTGGATCTTTTGTTCACTTATCGTGACGCAGGTTGTGTGGTCATTGATCGGCTCCCACTTTTAGACATCGTATCTCACATCCGATATGGCTAGACATCATATCTCACTCTCCAAGAGGGCTAGACATCGTATCTCACTATCCGAGAGGGCTAGACATCGTATCTCACTATCCAAGAAGTCTAGACATCGTATCTCACTCTCCGAGAGGGCTAGACATCTTATCTCACTATCCGAGAGGGCTAGACATCGTATCTCACTATCCAAGAAGTCTAGACATCGTATCTCACTCTCCGAGAGGGCTAGACATCGTATCTCACAATCCGAGAGGGCTAGACATCGTATCTCACTCTCTGATAGGGCTAGACATCGTATCTCACTATCCAAGAAGTCTAGACATCGTATCTGACTCTCCGAGAGGGCTAGACATCGTATCTCACTCTCCGATAGGGCTAGACATCGTATCTCACTATCCAAGAAGTCTAGACATCGTATCTCACTCTCCGAGAGGGCTAGACATCGTATCTCACAATCCGAGAGGGCTAGACATCGTATCTCACTCTCCGATAGGGCTAGACATCGTATCTCACTATCCAGAGACCAGGGGAGGGGAAAGCCACGTAGAAAAAAAACGAAGATAAATTTCGAGATAATTTCACCGCCTATGATGAATCTGAAACTCCATTGTCCCAATCCCGACGTCTTACATGTAGATAACAACAAATTATCACAAAATGAGCTAGCAATTTATATATAGCAGCAAATTATCACTTTAGTACCGTTTGACATTCAAAAGCTTTATTTTTGTGCTAAAAAAGTCAACGAAAGTAAAATGATTACAAATGCCATCAAGCTTTCGTCAAGAAACTAGCTGCCGATAATTTAGTTCTAGATAGAATAATAGCAGTAGGAAATATGAAGACTTCATAAGACAACATACAAGGGAAAGCTTTCAGTTTGAAATTCTAAAATTGCTTTAAGGTGTTGTTTATGTTTGTTTGTTAAGCCATTTCATTTATTGTTGCTTTCGCTGTTCTTTGGTCCAATTTATATAACAATAGTTTGTTCCTTACTCTGAGCTGTATTCTGTATTAGAAATAATCATAATTTGTGGCCACATAATGAAAAGCTGGAATATATTGTAACAACTGGGAAAATTGAGGGACGAAGAGATAAGAGGGAAGCAAAGAGAGAAAATACCAGACAACTTAAGAGAATGGCTTGGCAGAATGTCAACAACAGAAATGATAAGTAACTATCGAGATTGAAAGTTGTGGAGAGACATGATCACCTACGCCAGAAGGCTCGGTACTTGATGATGATGATATATTCTGAATTATTTGCGTATGTAATTATGCAATTTTTTTTTTTTACAATGAGTTATATTCACTCTGGCTAGTGTTTGTCCTGTCTGTCTCCGTATCCCCTTTCTCGTTCTTCTCCATCTCCTTCTCCTGTAATTCTTCCCCTCATCCTTCTTCCCCTCCTATTCCTCTTTCTTTCTCCTCCTCCTCGGCCGCCTACTCTCCCTTCTCCTTTCTCCTCTTCATTAGCCTTCCCCTCTTGTTCTCCTCCTCGGCCACCCTCCTCTTTTCCTTTCTTCCTCATTAGCCTTTTTCTCCTTGTTCTCCTTCTCCTTGCCGCTTCCTTCCTTCTCCTCATATTCCTCTTTCTTTTCTTCTTTTTGGCCGCCCCCAACTTCTTATCCTTCTCCTTGGCCGCTTCCTCTTTCTTTTCCCCCTTTTTAGCCGCCCCACCCTGTCTTCTCTTCATCTCCTTCTCCCCTACCTTCTCTTCCGTTTTCCTTACCTTTTACTCCTTCTCCTCCTTTTACATCTTCTCCTCATCTACCTTCTCCAACGTTTTCTCTCCTTCTCCTCCTTTTACATCTTCTCCTCATCTCCTTCTCCAACGTTTTCTCTTCCTTCTCCTCCTTTTACATCTTCTCCTCATCTACCTTCTCCAACGTTTTCTCTTCCTTCTCTCCTCCTCCTCTTCTCTTCTTCGTCTGCTTTTCTCTTCTTTATCATAATTTTCCTCTTTCTATCCCACTTGTTCTTTAACTTCATCCTCGTTCTCCTCCTCTTCTTCAGCTTCCTCCTACTCTACCGCTTCAATAACATCTAATCAAGTCAAGTTGACTATCTAATCAAGTCGACTATCTAATCAAGTTGACTATCTAATCAAGTTGACTATCTAATCAAGTTATGTCCTTGCTCATATTATTGTCTACCCTTTGCAATTCTGATCTCTGATCAGAACATCTCACCCTATCTTATTCTTCTCATTGTTCTAAGTTAACATCTACCCCTATCTTATTCTTCTCATTGTTCTAAGTTAACATCTACCCCTATCTTATTCTTCTCATTGTTCTAAGTTAACATCTACCCCTATCTTATTCTTCTCATTGTTTCTAAGTTAACATCTACCCCTATCTTATTCTTCTCATTGCTCTAAGTTAAACATCTACCCCTATCTTATTCTTCTCATTGTTCTAAGTTACATCTACCCCTATCTTATTCTTCTCATTGTTCTAAGTTAACATCTACCCCTATCTTATTCTTCTCATTGTTCTAAGTTAACATCTCCCCCTATCTTATTCTTCTCATTGCTCTAAGTTAACATCTCCCCTATCTTATTTCTTCTCATTGTTCTAAGTTAACATCTCCCCTATCTTATCTTCTCATTGTTCTAAGTTAAACATCTCCCCCTATCTTATTCTTCTCATTGCTCTACGTTACTATCTCCCCCTATCTTATTCTTCATTGCTCTAAGTTAACATCTCCCCTATCTTATTCTTCTCATTGCTCTAAGTTAACATCTCCCCCTCTCTTATTCTTCTCATTGCTCTACGTTACTATCTCCCCGTCTTATTCTGCCCACTCCCCTTTTCATTACAATGCGTTATTTGTTTAAAGCTTATCTCCCTTGTTAGAATCCATTCGGAGATCGATATTGTTATTTCCCCTTGTTCTATTCCGTAACTTTGTTCTATGTTATATTCCACCAACAACTCCTGTCGGCTTAGTTCTGCTACGTGTTATTACCAAGGTGATATATTTTCCTATATTGTAATTGAACATAACATCTTCAATCACATATCGGTGTTCGTAAAAACTGTACATAGAACATTATGTCAACGTCATTGCTTACGTCGGTGATCATGTCTCTCCACAACTTCTTCCTCTAAATGATTTTATCCGCTCCCTTGTTAATTTACCAATTATATTTATTTGTCTATTATTTGTTTCTATGCTCTTGTTCTCTTTGCATTTCGCTCTCTACATTTGCAGGTGAATGAAAACACCCTATGTAAGAGATCATTATCAATCATTGCTAAAAAGAACCTGTTTTACTATATGGAATCAAGATCGGCACATCAACTACTTGTACATGTGGACAGGCACCCCAGACTGCTAAACACATACTTCAAGTTTGCACAGAATATAGTAGATTGAGGAAAATCCATTGGCCCATAGATACAACACTACAGACAAAACTATATGGGCCACTGCAAGAATTACAAAAGACAGTAACATTATACAGGAAGCGACATTGCAGATATAGCAATACTTCAGGCGAACGAAAGATAGATAGATAGACTATATGGAAGCGAGTCATAGACGATAGGTAAGACAACATAAAGAACACTAGAGGCAGTTCAGATGTGGTTTATCCAAAGAACGGTACAAATCGGCTTGCTGCCGGATCTATTGAGTTTAATGCTCTGTGCACACCGTGAGTAGTGTTTTTTTCACCAGGATCGTGTTCGATATTTCGATTACTTACAATGAATGATGATATCGTATGACGAAGGACAGTTTCACTACTTTCACTTTTGCCGCGATACAGAGACGTTTGCAGTGATACAGGGACGTTTGCAGTGATACAGGGACGTTTGCAGTGATACAGGGACCTTGGATTAATCATAACCATGTTACGAATTTCATGGATTACACAATTACAAATGAAGAATATTTAAAACGAGCAGGAGAAACAGACTGTGAAACATGGAGAACAACAAAATTGACAATCACGAAGATACAGACCTTCATTAATGGATGCTTACGCAGAATAAAAGGATGGAAATGGCAGGACAAAATCACTAACATAGAATTATGGAAATGTACCAGTCAAACACCAGTGGATAAAGAGATACAGCGAAGACGATGGCGCTGGATAGGACACACACTACGGAAGCCAACTGAGAGTATTACACAACAGGCCCTTTTTTGGAATCCCCAGGGAAAAGACAAAGAGGAAGACCAAGATTCTTGGAGAAGACAGAAGAAGCAGAGATGAAGATGATGGGGAAGACATAGAATGATCTAAAAGAATGGCAGAAAACAGAACGACTTGGAAAGTGTTTGTTGAAGACCTATGCTCCACTGGGAGCTAAAAAGGTAGAAGAACAAGAAGGAGAAACCAGAAATATCATGAAGGTCATAAGGAAGAGACAATCTATATTTATTGGACTTGTCATGCGAAAAGAAGGCACTGAGAATACTATAACAAGAGGCAGAATTAATGGAAGAAGAGCATGTGAAAACCAAGTGAAACAAAATATTGAACATCTTATTCAAATGGCATATCAAGAGATCACCGACTGAATTATGACATGTATGAAGTACCAAAAAATCACTAACATAGAATTATGGAAATGTACCAGTCAAATACCAGTGGATAAAGAGATACAGCGAAGATGATGACGCTGGATAGGACACACAGCCACTGAGAGTATTACACAGCATGTCCTTTTTGGAATCCTCAAGAAAAAGACAAAGAGGAACACCAGGAATTCTTTGAGAAGACAGATAGAAGCAGAGATGAAGATGATGGGGAAGACATGGAATGATCTTAAAGAAATACAAGAAACAGAACGGCTTGGAAAGTGTTTGCTGAAGACCTATGCTCCACAGGAGCTAAAAGGTAGAAGAAGAGTGAATTAACGAGTGATGTGGAGAGAGCTGATCGCCTACGTCAACCGGCATGGCACGTGATGATGATTTCCAATTTTCAAAATCTATTCCAATCACCTCCGTGACAGGGACACACATGATGATGATTGTCGTCTTTGATGTTGACAATAAATCGTTTTTTTTAATTTCATCATCATCATCGAGTGCCGTCTCCGCATCGAAGGTTGGCTACCATGGAGCGCCATTCCACTCTGTCTCTTGCTTTGATGGTGCAGATTGTCATAGGCTGACTTGTCCATCTTTTGATGTTACTCGTCCATGTTAGTCTTGGTCTGCCTCTTTTACCTTGTAATTTTCCCCTTCCAATATTATTTTTATTAGGCTGTTGTGTCTTTAACATGCCCAAAAATCACATTTGTCTTCTAATTGTGTTTAGTAGTTCTCTTTTCATTTTAGTTGTTTTAAAACTTCATCGTTTGTTTCTTTTCTTTCCATCCAATTCTACCTATTCTTCTATAGATCCAGATTTCAAAGGCTTCAATTTTCCGTTCTGTTTTCTTATCTAATGTCCCTGTTTCTGCACCATACAGAATATTGAGAAGATGTAACATTTTGCTAGTATTAGTTTTAGCCCTGGTGTTATTTGTTTGATGTTAGTATGTTCTTCATGACATTAAAATTGCTTTTTGCCATACCTATTCTTTTGTTTTTTTCAGTTGTACATTTTCCATCACTGGTTATAGTATGTCCCAGGTAGTTGTAGTTCTGAACTGTCTCCAGATGTATTCCTTCAACTTTGATATTTATTTGTAGGTCTTGAGAATTTTCTTTCTTTATGATCATAGTTTTAGTCTTTTTGATATTCATATCTAGTCCATATTTTTTGCTTGTCATGTTTATTACATTAAGTAATTGTTGTAGATCTTTAGGATTTTCTGCTAGTAGAACAGTATCATCAGCATATCTTAGGTTATTGATTATCTTTCCATTAATTTGTAGGCCTGGCATCTCTATGATGTTTTTAAAGATTTGCTCAGTGTATAGATTGAACAAGCTTGGTGATAGGATGCATCCTTGTCTTACTCCTCTTTTTATGTCCATGGGTGTAGAGTTCTCTTTTGTTATATCTTATTATTGCTGTTTGCTCCCAGTACAAATTACATATTAGTCATATGTCTGTATCGTCCAGATTTATATCTTTTAGGCAGTCTATAAGTTGTTATGGTGTATTCTATCAAAAGTTTTGGTGTAGTCTATGAAGCAGGCATATATTAGTTTGTTTATTTCTATGTACTTTTCAATAAATGTCCTCATGCTAAATATGGCTTCTTTTGTCCCACTGTTTTTCTTGAATCAACATTGCTGCTCGTCTAATTCAGTATTGATTTTATTCTGAATCCTTCCCTATTTTTTTTTTTTTTGCCTCTCTTAAAACATCTTCCTTGTTCTCGCCTGTGGTATTATCAACATTCTTCTGCAAAACCAGATTTCCGAGCCCTTCAATAATATTCTTGGTTGATTGTCGAGAATTGACTTCCTGATTGTCTATAACAATGAAAGCATATTTTTTCTGAACCCAAGAAAGATACCATTTACTGAAACTCATTAAAGATGCCTTTTTATCTATCTATCTGTCTATCTATCGTCCTTTCGAGCCGAAGACGGCACATTGGGCAGAACCACAATCTTAAAACAGAAACCTTGCGTGCCAAGTGGCACTCTAAAAAAATAAATGCTTCCATAACAATACTTTTACAATGACAGCTTGTCAAGCCATCGATCAACTTCCTTAGTCGCCTCTTACGACATGCCTGGAAGGTCACAGTGTCACTATTCTTTACCTCTCTTGTAATGAGGCCCCGGCAACACACGGAAGCTTTTTTTATAATCCCAATTAAATATATCTTTTTTCTGAACCTCCATTAAATATATCTTTATCTGAATCCCATTAAAGATATTTTTCAAGACCATTAAAGATAGTTTTCTCTGAACGTCGTTAAAGATATTTTTACCTGAATCCCATTAAAGATATTTTTTTTCTGAACCTCATTAAAAATATAGTTTTTGAGAACTGCATTAAATTATATTTTTCTGAACCCAAATAACATATTTTTTCTCTGAAACCCATTAAAGATATATTTTTCTGAACCTCATTAAAGATATATTTTTCTGACCCCAAGTAAAGATACCCTTTTCAGAGCCTCATTAACGATATATTTTTTGGAATCTCACTAAAGATATTTTCTGAACCTCATTTCACCACTATTGTGTGACAAGGAAATAACTCTAGAGACAAATAGGGCACTCTATAATACAATCTTCATCCCAACGTTGTGCTATCAATGCCAGTCTTGTGCCCTAGATGCAAGAACAACAGGAAAAATAACCTCCACTGAATTGAAATGTGTTAGACGAATGGCAGCAAACAGCCTCAGAGATAAGACCAGAAATGGAGAGCTGAGAAAAAAGCTAGGAATGGCCCCGCCATAGAATATATAAAGAAACAACAGATAAAATAGTTTGACCACGTGAAAAGTCAGGGTGATAAAAATACAACACAAGGAGCCCTCAATAAATGCAGCAAGAACACCAGACCCAAAGGCCGACCACGAAAAAGATGGATTGAGGGAATATTAGAAACACTAGGAAACATAACAGCAGCAGAGGCGAACAAAAGAGCAAAGTCTGCAAAAATTATATCTCCTCTCGACGCTAAGAAGTAAATATAAGGAAAAAAGGAAGAAGAAAAAGAAGATTAAAGATGTCTTTTTCCGAACACCGTTAACGATATCTTCTTTTGTCCCACTGTTGATGCCTTGAAGCAGCACATGAGAATGGAGGAATATGTGAGATAATCTAACGTCTGTAGATTTCGTATTTTGTACTGCTTGTTATTTTGGTCACTTCCGTGCCAGGCGTAGAGTCCTTTCTTAGGCGTATTTGGACGTTGTTTGAACAGAAATGGTTTTGTTCTTGCATGTTTCTTTATTCCGTCTATTCATCTCTTCCTTGGTCTCCCTCTTGCTTTCTGTCCTGGCGTTATGAGGCAGAAAGCTGTTCATGTTATTCTGTCAATTACCAAGTGTAATTTCATTTGTTGTTCGTATATATTTTATGGAAATACCGTTCAATATGGCGGATAGGGGGCACTAACTGTTAAAGTCTGAAAAGTGTTCCTTGTTGCAGTTTCCTTTATTCCTAGTCCAGCTTGCTGCCTGAGTTAAGTGCTCTTTGCACACCGTGAGCTGTGTTTCATCCGGATTGTGTTTAGTTATTCCGATTGCTTACGACGAATGAGTATATCGTATGACGGGAAAAGATGGCTGAGCTCACTTTCTGTGCGTTTTCGCCTTATGTCTTTTGACGTGTGCTGAGGCTGCTATGATAGGGACTGCAGATACCTTTTTTTGTTTAGGAGATTGGATATTAATTCGGATGATTCCACTGGTACGGGCAGTTGAGAAATTATGGATTTTAATTCGTTTGTAGTGATACCGGGGCTTTCCAGAACAATATATTTCGTGCTAATGTAAACATAAAAAAGAGCTCTTAAATGTTATGTAGAGCTCGACTTAACATAAAGATAAGAACCATGGATATTGGGACGGACAATAGGCAAGAAAGTTGAGGCTGTAGAAATGTGGTTTTACAGAACAATGTTGAGAATGCCATGAGCAGATAAGAGGAGTAATGAAAACGTTCTGAAAGAGGCCAAAGCAAAAAGAGAGCTAATTTCCAATATTAGGAAGAAACAATCATAATTTTCTATCCATGCAATGAGAAGGAAACAGCTGGAATATATTGCGACAACAGGGTACATTGAGGGCCGAAGAGATAGAGGGATGCAAAGAGAAAAGATACCAGACAGCTTAAGAGAATGGCTTGGCAGAAGTTCAACAACAGAAATGATTAATAACTGTCGAAATCGAGAGTTGTGGAGAGACATGATCACCAACGCCAGCAGACGTGGTACTTGATGATGACGATGCGATATTGCAAGCATGGTTTAATTCTGATCTGTTTTATGATGTTTCGCATTTGAGTATTCGATTTATTATTATATAAATTGATTATTGGAAATTACATATTTAATAGTGAGACTTAGTAATGATGTGGTTAAAGGTTAACTCTCTCGCCACTTCGAGGCTAACAACTTAAGGGAAGCAACAACGACTAAACAGAAAACAAGGGCTATTATCAGGCCATAAAAGGTCACTTCCCCTTAAGGTCACAAGGACGACCTTACCAGAGGGTCTCACAAGGGTAATTAGTTTCCTATGAGTGGTCATGATTGACTCGAGGCGACGCCTCTGACAACGTGAGTTGAGCCCAGTAAAAAAAATCTGATGATGAATGCTGTGGTAATTGAAGACGATGGCCGAGAGAAAAGAGGCAGTTCAAAAAAATAGTAATAATAATAAATAGAAAGAAGAATGATTAAAGAAATAGCAAATTAAACCCAGGGGATTGGGTAGTGCGATAAAGGTGTGATGGCATTGTCCATTTTCGGATCATCTCTGGATTAATGTTGAATAGATGACTCCCTCTCTATTTGTTTGGCATGCAGAGCTATTGACTATCTGGCAATGAAGGCGTAAATAAAAGGAAGAATGGTAAATATCACGCGTTGTGTTTTTTTTTTTACATTTCATGTAGCAGTATTGATAGTTGTAAATAAAAGGAAGAATGGTAAATATCATGCATTGTGTTTGTTAGCAAGTAATGATAGTTGTAAATAAAAGGAAGAATGATAAATGTGGTATATTTCATGTAGCAGTAGTGATAGTTGTAAATAAAAGAAAGAGTGACAAACGTGTTATATTTCATGTAGCAGTAGTGGTAGTTGTAAATAAAAAAAGAATGACAAACGTGTTATATTTCATGTAGCAGTAGTGATAGTTGTAAATAAAAGAAAGAATTGTAAATGTGTTATATTTCATGTAGCAGTGGTGGTAGTTGTAAATATAAGAAAGAATTGTAAATGTGTTATATTTCATGTAGCAGTGGTGGTAGTTGTAAATAAAAGAAAGAATGACAAATGTGTTATATTTCATGTGGCAGTAGTGATAGTTGTAAATAAAAGAAAGAATGGTAAATGTGTTATATTTCATGTAGCAGTAGTGATAGTTGTAAATAAAAGAAAGAATGGTAAATGTGTGTTATATTTCATGTAGCAGTAGTGATAGTTGTAAATAAAAGAAAGAATGGTAAATGTGTGTTATATTTCATGTAGTAGTAGTGATAGTTGTAAATAAAAGAAAGAACGGTAAATAACTAACATGTATTGGGGTCAAAGGAGAAGTAATGAAAACTGGTTAGTTCAATGTAGCAGTAATTGTTATTGTAGCCATGTTTGTAATGGTAGTAATAGTAGTAGTATTCAGTCTTAATAGAAGTGATAGTACAGTAGTCATAATCGTAAGAGTAGTAGTTGTAGTATTAGTTATAAGCCTAAGAGTAGTAGTTGTAGTATTAGTTATAAGCGTAAGAGTAGTAGTTGTAGTATTAGTTATAAGCCTAAGAGTAGTAGTTGTAGTATTAGTTATAAGCGTAAGAGTAGTAGTTGTAGTATTAGTTATAAGCGTAAGAGTAGTAGTTGTAGTATTAGTTATAAGCCTAAGAGTAGTAGTTGTAGTATTAGTTATAAGCCTAATAGTAGTAGTTGTAGTATTAGTTATAAGCGTAAGAGTAGTAGTTGTAGTATTAGTTATAAGCCTAAGAGTAGTAATATTAGTCGCAGCAGTCAAAATTGTTACAGTGGTAACAGTAGTAGTCGTCGCTTTGACAATGTAGTTGCACCAGTAGTGGGTAAAGAAAGTAATTGTAATAGTAATACATGTAGTAGCATTAGCGTAATTTATATAGTTGTAAGAATTATTAGTAGAAGGAGGAGAAGCGGGGATAATAGTGTTATAATAATAATTATTATTATTAATTTTAGTAATAGTAGTAGCAGTAGTAAAATTAGTAGTATTAGTGGCAGCAGTGTAATCAGTATTAATTGATGTAGTAGCAACGGTTGTATAGTATATATACTAGTAATAGTAGTAGTAGCAACGGCAGTATAGTATATATACTAGTAATAGTAGTAGTAGCAACGGCAGTATAGTATATATACTAGTAATAGTAGTAGTAGCAACGGCAGTATAGTATATATATACTAGTAATAGTAGTAGTAGCAATGGTAGTATAGTATATATATTAGTAATAGTAGTAGTAGCACGGCAGTATAGTATATATACTAGTAATAGTAGTAGTAGCAACGGCAGTATAGTATATATACTAGTAATAGTAGTGGTAGTAACGGCAGTATTGTATATATACTAGTAATAGTAGTAGTAGCAATGGTAGTATAGTATATATACTAGTAATAGTAGTAGTATCAACGGCAGTATAGTATATATATTAGTAATAGTAGTAGTAGCAA
The DNA here is from genome assembly GCA_032433765.1 of Megaustenia siamemsis. Lineage (NCBI taxonomy): Eukaryota > Metazoa > Mollusca > Gastropoda > Stylommatophora > Ariophantidae > Megaustenia > Megaustenia siamemsis. The sequence continues at coordinate 15,787,481 of JAVIAB010000156.1, read as the reverse complement.
TGGTAGTATAGTATATATACTAGTAATAGTAGTAGTAGCAACGGCAATATAGTATATATACTAGTAATAGTAGTAGTAGCAATGGTAGTATAGTATATATAAGTAATAGTAGTAGTAGCAATGGTAGTATAGTATATATACTAGTAATAGTAGTAGTAGCAATGGTAGTATAGTATATATACTAGTAATAGTAGTAGTAGCAACGGTAGTATAGTATATATACTAGTAATTGTAGTAGCAATGGCAGCAGTAGCAATGGCAGTAGTAGCAATGGCAGTAGTAGCAATGACAGTAGTTATTGCGTTTGTAACAGTATTTGTGGTGTTAGTGTTATTAGATATAGTGGTAGCAGCAAACAAGTTCAACGCGTCAAATACTTGGTCACAATAATAACATCAGATGGAAGATGCAACACACAAATAAAAAGCAGAATAGCTCAGGCCAAAATAGCATTTCAGAAAATGAAAAATATCTTATGCAACAAATCTATGTCAATAGAAGTGAGAAAGAGAGTTCACTAGTGCTATATAGAACCAATTCTGAGCTATGGAAGCGAATCATGGACAGTAGACAAACAAATGAAAAAGACGATTGGAGGCCACAGAGATGGGAGTTCTCAGAAGAATGTTGAAAGTTCCCTGGACAGCTAAAAAGACCAATGAGGAAATTCTAAAAGAGGCCAACACAAAAAGGGAACTCATTAAAACATCAGAAAGAAACAATCAACATTTTTCTGGCACATTATGAGAAGAAGAAAGTTGGAATACTTGGTTACAACTGGCAAAATAGAAGGAAAGAGAGATCGCGGACGACAAAAAAAAAAATACTGGATAGCTTGGTGTTATGGCATGGAAAACAGTCAACAACAGAACTGATACGATGTACTGTAGATAAAAGATTGTGGAAGGACATGATCACCTACTCCAACCTGTATGGCACATGATGATGAGTGCAGTGATATTAGTAGCAATAGTAGTGAAGTGAAAGTAGTAGCAGCGGTTATACTAGTAGTAACATTAGTATTGCAGGTAGTAGTAGTGTTAGTGGTAGTAGTATCAGTAACAGCTGCAGAAATAGTAGCAGTACTAGTAGTAGCAGCAGTACCAGTAGTAGCAATAGCAATAGCAACAGTAGTAGTAGAAGTAGCAACAGCAGTAGCAGATGCAGGAGCAGTAATAGCAGAAGTAGCAATGGCAATAGCAATAGCAATAGCAACAGTAGTAGTAGAAGTAGCAACAGCAGTAGCAGAAGTAGCAACAGCAGTACCAGAAGTAGCAACAGCAGTACCAGAAGTACCAACCGTAGAGCAGAAGTAGCAACAGCAGTAGCAGAAGTAGAAGCAGTAATAGCAGAAGTAGCAACAACAGTACCAGAAGTACCAACTGTAGAGCAGAAGTAGCAACAGAAGTAGCAACAGCTGTAGCAGAAGTAGAAGCAGAAGTAGCAACAGCAGTACCAGAAGTACCAACTGCAGAGCAGAAGTAGCAACAGCAGTAGCAGAAGTAGAAGCAGAAGTAGCAACAGCAGTAGCAGAAGTAGCAACAGCAGTAGCAGACGTAGAAGCAGAAGTAGCAACAGCAGTAGCAGAAGTAGAAGCAGAAGTAGCAACATCAGTAGCAACAGCAGTAGCAGAAGTAGAAGCAGAAGTAGCAACAGCAGTAGCAGAAGTAGAAGCTGAAGTAGCAACATCAGTAGCAACAGCAGTAGCAGAAGTAGAAGCAGAAGTAGCAACAGCAGTAGCAAAAGCAACAATTGAAGAAGAAGAATTGTGTAATTCTAGTAATTGGTTTTGACTTCCGGCGTGTGACTGTGCTGGCAACACGATGCAATTTTCGATGGAAGTCAAATGTAAGTTTTAAGTGAATTTCAATGCCCGCAGTAAAAGAAATTCAAGCGTTCTTGTGTTATTTCGAACGGATTTATTTGTGATGTACTCTTACTCGTGTAACAGCAAAGGAAAATCACTAATTCAGACAGTTCGAGCAGCTCAAGAACGACAAATGATATAAACCACGACAGCTTTTAGGTATCAGTGAGAAGAGAAAAGAGGAAGAAGAAATGGGTATCATTCATAGCAGTAATTGTTGTTACTGATGGTTGAAGCGAGTATTGCAAAGGGAGAAAATCAACGAACAGTTTCAAGACAAAACAAATAGTACACACTTCCACTACGGGATGCAGGAGTAAACAATTAACTAGACGAGATGATAGAGAGTTAAGAAAATGGGAAAAAACACGAGCCCCATGACGAGGGTCAATCACAGAGGGACAAAGAAAGCTGGTGGATAAGTGACGGATGCATAATCTCCCGGGAAACTATTAGACCACACTCAGTCACTCTTTCACCGGGGAAGCAGTTCCCTTAATTTGGTCTTAGGTTCCCAGAGATGACGGATCCAGTGTTCCTATGTTCCATCGTGACAAAAATAACGAAGTTCTTCAAATAGAAACAAGAGTGTTTGTGAAGGAAGTGGTGACTAATCAAATTAATGATAGGAGAGCAGATGTTTGTTCACGTGATGGGAGGAAAAGAACATCTACGATCTGTGAGCTCAACTAGTGGGCAGATCCACTGCTCAAATGAATGACATTGCTGCGTTATAGTTCTCTCCACTACAGCCATTCAATCGACTGAAACTGTTGCACTATAGTTATCTCCTTCAGTTATTCAAATGACTGAAACTGTTGCACTATAGTTATCTCCTTCAGTTATTCAATTGGCTGAAATTGTTGCACTATAGTTATCGCCTTCAGTTATTCAATTGGCTGAAATTGTTGCACTATAGTTATCGCCTTCAGTTATACAATTGACTGAAACTGTTGCACTATAGTTATCTCCTTCAGTTATTCAATTGGCTGAAACTGTTGCACTATAGTTATCTCCTTCAGTTATTCAATTGACTGAAACTGTTGCACTATAGTTATCTCCTTCAGTTATTCAATTGGCTGAAATTGTTGCACTATAGTTATCTCCTTCAGTTATACAATTGACTGAAACTGTTGCACTATAGTTATCTCCTTCAGTTATTCAATTGACTGAAATTGTTGTAGTATAGTTATCTCCTTCAGTTATTCAATTGACTGAAATTGTTGTACTATAGTTATCTCATTCAGTTATTCAATTGACTGAAATTGTTCTAGTATAGTTATCTCCTTCAGTTATTCAATTGACTGAAATTGTTGTAGTATAGTTATCTCCTTCAGTTATTCAATTGACTGAAATTGTTGTACTATAGTTATCTCCATCACAGCTATTCAATTGACTAAATTTGTTGCATTAGAGTTCTATCCACTATAGCTATTCAATTGATTGAAATGGTTACATCACGGCTGAAACCGTTGCATTATAGTTCTGTACATCGCAGCTTTCGATTAACTGACAAGGTAGCAGTATAGTTCCCAACCTAACACTTGTTAGGTTAATCAAAATTGTTGCATTATAGATCTCAAACTCAATGATGTTCCATTAACTGAAAATGTTCTGAGACCAGAATCGATATCAAATATAATAAATAAAATAAATATAAAACACCATGACCGGAGCCGCGTGTATAGCTGGAGAAACAAAGGAAATATACATAAAATAGTGTTGAGTAGCTAAACCAACAGAAAGACAAGACAAGACACCGTTTCGGCAAATGCCTTCATCAGGTATAACAAACAATCTATACAGAGAAGCACAACATTTCGAGTTAGAATATACAACAACTCATCATCATCAAGAACCGAGCCTGCTGGTGTAGGTGATCATGTCTCTCCACAACTTTTTATCTCGACTGTTATTTATTATTTCTGTTGTTGACCTTCTGCCAAGCCATTCTCTTAAGCTGTCTGGTATTTTCTCTCTTTGCTTACCTCCATCTCTTCGTCCCTCAATTTTCCCAGTTGTTATAATATATTCCAGTTGTTCTCTTCTCATTACATGGCCAAAATATAATTGTTTCTTCCTAATATTGGACCTTCAGCACATGATTTTACAACAGGGCAGGTAGAATTTAATTAGACCAAATGAAGAATTGAGAGAGACTCAGATATTGTTGCCAGCAAGGAAGAATTTAGAGAAACTCTCATTTGCAACAAGTGAAGAAAAAAGAGATACTCAAATATTGTACACAACAGGCGAAGCGATTAGAGAAACTCTGGCTTACAACAAGGGAAGAATTGAGAGAAACTCAAGATTTTCTCACAGCGAGGGAAGAATTGAGAGAAACTCAGATTTTTTCGCAGCAAGGGAAGAATTGAGAGAAACTGAGATTTTCTCACAGCAAGGGAAGAATTGAGAGAAACTCAGATTTTTTCACAGCAAGGGAAGAATTGAGAGAAACTCAGATTTTCTCACAGCGAGGGAAGAATTGAGAGAAACTCAGATTTTTTCACAGCAAGGGAAGAATTGAGAGAAACTTAGATTTTTTCACAACAATGGAAGTATGAATAAAATCTCAGAACCTGGCGAAGGAAAAAACGGACAAAACCTAAGACACTTCTTTCTCTTTCCTTCCTCATTTGCCTTCCAGCTTCGAACGCAGGTATAATTTGTAGTCTTTTGTTCTTCAGTTTGCCTCTGCTGTTATTGTGTTCATTGTATTTTTAATATTCCAGAAGTCAATCTTTTTCGTGGTCGGCCCTTGAGTCTGGTGTTCTCGCAACGTTTATTGATGACTTGTGCTGTATTTTGATCTTTCTGCCTTATCGCGTGGCAAAACTATTTTATCCCCTGTTTTCTTATATTTTCTGTGGCGGGGGTTATTTTTAGTTAGGAGCCAATGGTGGGGTGTGCTAAACACTCCAAGGTATGGTGACAGCTTTACAAATAAAGAACACAACACAATACTGACGTTTCGGCCTGTGGCCTTCTTCAGAATACAGGGACAACGACAACAAGCGGTGAAGCACAATTACTACATGTTAGATGATAAAGTGGAGGGCGAGGAAAGTAGGATGCAAAAATAAGAAAAGAGAGAAATGAATTTTACATGATGAGAGGTATGATGGGCGTCAAAATATATAAAATAGAAAAAGAGAGAGAAAAATGTATAATAAATTGTACTTAGCTGAGCTCAGAGCAGGGAGCAGGAAAACTGTAATCCGTGCTGAAACCAGTCGGAATGACTAAATGACTAAAAGCGCAGAGAACGTGTATAGAAAGCAACACGTGACAAAGACAGGTCAGTAAAGAGGGCAAAAAGGATCAAATATCGGGAAAACCAAAAAGGGGGGGGGGAAGGGGGCATAGACGAGGATACTCCTGGACACAACAAGCAATACATATAAATCACTCAACAATGGAAGTGAGAGATCACGCGAGAGGTTAAGAGAAAGAAATAGAATGACACGACAAAGTAGTAAACTAGGCAGTGGGTGAGAGAGATGGACTCTACAGAATGGATGGCCTCGAACTGAACGAGTTGAGAGGTAGGTCAACGAAAGGAAGGATTGGATACTGGAGGAAGAGATACGGTGAGGAAGAATAATAAAGCCGGTATAATGAGAAGGGCGATAGAGGGGTGGTCCGGAGGAAGTTAGTCTATCGGGAGGTAGGGAAGTATTGGAGGAGGAGGTATGGAGAGGAGGGATAAGAAGCAGGTATGTGAAAACTGGATAGGGGGAGAGGCGGTAGGTCAGAAGTGAATGGAAAAAGAGAAAGTCTGGAAGAAGTGGAGCAATAGGGGATGGTGTGCAAGAGGTATGAACCATAGGAGGTAAAGAAGTAGGGAAATGATAGAACAAAGGGGGAATGAAAGTGGGCATCAGGATAAGGGGGATACTGGAATAGTAGGTATAGATGAGTAGTGACTACAAGTTAATAGAGAGGAGAGGGGTGAGCTAGGAGTAGATCAGCAGAGGGGTGGTAGGAAGGACGAGGGACAATAGAGGTGGGCAGAGAGATCGTACGTACAGTCCAGGTGGAGAGGTGATATAGTGATAAAGAGGTAAAGGACATGAAGATAGTCAGAAGAGAAAAAGGTGTAGGGAGAGGGGGGGGGTTTAGGAGGAAGAAGGCAAGATGGGGGTTACTCAAAGAGGATATGAAAAGCAGGGATGGACGAGTAGAGGACCCAAGAAGAGAAATAGGAAGAGAGGTCCATAGGTGGGAGGGTGGAGTCGGAGGCCGGAGGGTCCTCAGAGGGACAGGGATACATTGATGCCACGAGGGGAGAGGCAGCCCCAACGAGCGATCAGACGGTGCTCCAGAGTGAGCCGACTGTGGTGATCAGAGGAGCATGATATTAGGCCAGTTACCAAGACATCAGTCTTACCTCGATGGCCCTCGAGTTAAAGTGGGCTGCTACAGGAGTGTCCGCTTCTTGGGTGATGTCATTCAAGTGTTCACGGCACCTATCGCCGATTCTGCGACCAGACTGACCGATGTAGGTCAACTTGCATCGCTTACAGATGATGGCATAAATGATGTTCCGCGATGTGCAAGTGAATCCCTCTCTGATCTCAAAAGGACCATTAGGGAAGAGGACAGTGTCGGTCTGGAGAACGTGGTCACAAGTTTTACATACAAGTTATTTTTAGTTCTTTTTTCTCAGTTCTTTATTTCTGATCTCATTTCACAGACTCTCTCTCTTTACCTTTTAGCTCCTGGTGGAGCATAGGTCTTCAACAAACACTTTCCAAGTCGTTCTGTTTTTTGCCATTCTTTTAAGATCATTCCATGTCTTCCCCATCATCTTCATCTCTGCTTCTATCTGTCTTCTCCAAGAATTCCTTGGTCTTCCTCTTTGTCTTTTCCCCTGGGGATTCCAAAAAAGGGCCTGTTGTGTAATACTCTCAGTTGGCTTCCGTAGTGTGTGTCCTATCCATCGCCATCGTCTTCGCTGTATCTCTTTATCCACTGGTATTTGACCGGTACATTTCCATAATTCCACGTTAGTGACTTTGTCCTGCCATTTCCATCCCTTTATTCTGCGCAAGCATCCATTAATGAAAGTCTGTACTTTCGTGATTGTCTATTTTGTCATTCTCCATGTTTCACAGCCATATAATAGGACCGACTTAACATTTGAGTTGAAAATTTTTATTTTTGTATTTAGCCTAATTTCTTTGGATTTCCATATGTTTCCCAGTGCAATGAAAGCTCCTCTTGCTTTTGATATCCTTATTTTGGTATCATTTTCTGTTCCTCCCTCTTTATCTATATTACTGCCCAGATATATATAAGATTGTACGTCTAGTAGAGGTATTTCTCCTAGTTTTATATGGTTATTGCCAACTGCATTAATTCTCATAATATTGGTCTTATCTCTATTAATCTTTAGTCCTAGCTGTTGTGATCTCTCATCTAATATACTCATTTTATCCTGCATCTGTTGATGGCTGTGTGATAGGAGAGCTATGTCATCAGCAAAGTCTAAATCATCAAGTTGTTTGGTCAGTGACCACTGGATCCCATTTCTGTTGTTTTGAGTTATTTTCATAATCCAATCTATGGCCAGTAGACAGAGAAATGGAGACAGGAGGCATCCTTGCCTTACTCCTGTTCTTATTGCAAATGCTTCTGTAAGCTGTCCTTCATGCACCACACTACATTTTGTTCCTTCATACATTGTTCTTATCAGGTTAATAAACTTTATGGGATTCCGTAATGACTCAGCAACTTCCAAAGCATTCTTCTGTCTAAACTATCAAATGCCTTTTCGTAATCTATGAATCCAATATATAGTGGGGATTTTAGTTCTAAACTTTGTTCAACTATTATACGTAGGGTAGTTATTTGATCAGCACATGATCTGTTCTTCCTAAAACCTGCTTGTTCATCTCTCAAGTGTTTCTCTATAGCCTATTTTAGTCTCTCCAGAATGATTCTGCCTAATATTTTTCCTGGCACTGATAGTAGCATAATTCCCCTATAATTTGTGCACTCCTGTAAACTTCCTTTCTTTGGTAGTTTGATCATATAACCTTCTCTCCAGTCTTTAGGTATTTCTTCCCTCTCCCAAATTTTATCCAATACATCCTGTAACATCTTGGTAGAGGTGTTAATATCTGCTTTGATGGCTTCCGAAGGAATTTCATCTGGTCCTGTGGCTTTACCATCTTTTAATAATTTGATGGCTTTCATTATTTCTTCTTTGCTTGGTTTTCCGCAGTTAACGTGTAACTCTTCTTCTGCTGGTAGTATATCTGGAGGATTATTTGAGCCGGGTCTGTTCAAAAGTTCTTCAAAGTGTTCTTTCCATCTCTCCATTTGTTCCCTTATATTACTAAGTAGATTTCCTTTCTTGTCTTTGATAAAGGCGTTGATCTGTTTGTATTTTCCACCTAATTTCTTTGTGCTGTTGTACAGTTCTTTCATATTCCCTTTATTTGCTGCTTCTTCTGCCTCTTTAGCTAGTTCATCTATATATTTCCTCTTATCCCTTTTAATGCATCTTCTCACTTCTTTGTTCACCTCTGTGTAAGCTTCCTGTGTCTTGGCTTTATTACTTCTTGTTTTGCTTTTATTTATGTCTGCTTTCTTGTTCTTTCTTTCTTTAATTTTATCCAGGGTCTCTGCTGTCATCCATGCCTTATTCTGGCGTTCTCTTTCCCCAGTGTTTCTTCGCATGTCTCTTTCCATATATTTTTTACCTGTTTCCAATGATCTTCTATATTTATTGTATTTTCTAGTTGTTGGAGGACTTGGTATTTGTTTGATATTGTGACTGCGAATTTATCTTTAATTCCTTGTTCTTTAAGAAACCCTACATTGAAATACTTTCTACCCTTATTCGTTGTATTATACCTTTTTAATTTAATTTTAAGTTTGGCTAACAGAAGATGATGATCAGAAGCTATATCTGCCCCTCTATATACTATATAGTAAGTATTTCACAGACTGTTTCCTGTCATTTGTCCAAGAAATTTAATCTCAGTAGAGGTTATTTATCTTCTTGTTCATGCATCTAGGGTCCAGAACTGGTGTTGTTAGCAGAACGTTGGGATGAAGATTGTGTTGTAGCGTGCCATCCCAGATGTTACTCACAGGAAAGGAATAATCGAGTAAACCCCAGATATTCCTTACAAGGGAATAATGGATAAAACACCAGATACAACGTACAAGGGAATAATGGATAAAACACCAGATACAACTTACAAGGGAATAATGGAGAAAACCCCAGATATAACTTACAAGGGAATAATGGAGAAAACTCCAGATGCAACTTACATGGGAATAATGGAGAGACCCCAGATACACCTTACAAGGGAGTAATGGATAAAACACCAGATACAACTTACAAGGGAATAATGGATAGAACCCCAGATACAACTTACAAGGGAATAATTGAGAAAACCCCAGATACAACTTACAAGGGAATAATGGAGAGAACCCGAGATACACCTTGCAAGGGAATAATAGATAAAACACCAGATACAACTTACAAGGGAATAATGGAGAGAACCCCAGATACACCTTACAAGGGAATAATGGAGAAAACACCAGATACAACTTACAAGGGAATAATGGAGAGAACCCCAGATACAACTTACAAGGGAATAATGGAGAAAACCCCAGATACAACTTACAAGGGAATAATGGAGAGAACCCGAGATACACCTTGCAAGGGAATAATGGATAAAACACTAGATACAACTTACAAGGGAATAATGGATAAAACACCAGATACAACTTACAAGGGAATAATGGAGAGAACCCCAGATACAACTTTCAAGGGAATAATGGAGAAACCCCCAGATGCAACCTAGAAGGGAATAATGGAGTAAGCTCCAGATACAACTTACAAGGGAATAATGGAGAAAATCCCCAAACACAACTTACATGTGAATAATGGGGAAAAACCATAGATACAACTTTCAAGCGAATAATGCAGAAAACCCCAGATACAACTTCAAGCGAATAATGGAGAAAACCATAGATACAACTTTCAAGTGAATAATGCAGAAAACCCCAGATACAACTTCAAACGAATAATGGAGAAAATCATAGATACAACTTTCAAGCGAATAATGGAGAAAACCCCAGATACAACTTTCAAGCGAATAATGCAGAAACCCCAGATACAACTTCAAACGAATAATGGAGAAAACCCCAGATACAACTTTCAAACGAATAATGCAGAAAACCATAGATACATCTTTCAAACGAATAATGGAGAAAATCATAGATACAACTTTCAAGCGAATAATGGAGAAAATCCCAGATATAACTTTCAAGCGATTAACGCAGAAAACCCCAGATACAACTTCAAACGAATAATGCAGAAAACCATAGATACATCTTTCAAACGAATAATGGAGAAAACCATAGATACAACTTTCAAACGAATAATGGAGAAAACCATAGATACAACTTTCAAACGAATAATGGAGAAAACCCAGAATAACTCATCGAGCCAATGCCTCAATATTTCCCGGGTACTAAATGAGCCTGGCATGTCATTCTTCTGAAGACTTCTTGTAGAATCGTATCAGCTTTTTATAGACCAAATCCGTATGTTAGTCTTCGCTTTGTCCCAACGTTCTGCTACAAACGTCAAGCATGGAGACTATATTAAAAAACCGACAATAACAAAATACCAGCGAAATTAAATGTGTCAGACGCATGACAGGAGTCAACTTGAGAGAGAAAAATTAGAAGTGAAGAGCTAAGAAGAGAGTTAGAGATAACCATGGCAGTAGAGCATATTAAGGAAAAAACGAACTAAATGGTTTGATCACGTGAAAGTACAGAAAGAGCTAAATACACAAGCCACATAGCTGTCACGAAGACGACTGATGAAGACGGCGTTGTCAAAGATGATGGACAACTGGGATTCTAACAATACCAACACTCGGCACGGCTGTTTTCATTTCACTAATAATTTAGTTCATTTACTCATTTCTGTCTTTCAATGAAGATAAAATACACAAATTTCTTCTACTCTACATTCTCTAGTGATTACCTGTGTCACGCTTGACCGACTCTCACACCTCATTTGACCACCTTGCTATCTCGCCCGACTTCTCGTCTAATCACTTGACTGATTTCCCCCCCCCCCCACCCCCGCCAGCGTGTCATTTTACTCACAGTCATCTACTCCCTGGGAGCTTTTGGATCTAGCCTCAGTTAAGTCTCACTTTAATTTTATATCTATTTTAGCTGATTAATTTTCACACATTATCTGTTTTAGTTGACTATTTTTCTCATATTATCTATTTTAGCTGACTAATTTACACATATTATCTATTTTAGCTGATTAATTTTCACATATTATCTATTTTAGCTAATTAATTTTCACATATTTTCTATTTTAGCTGACTAATTTTCACATATTATCTATTTTAGCTGACTAATTTTCACATATTATCTATTTTAGCTGACTAATTTTCACACATTATCTATTTTAGCTGACTAATTTTCACACATTATCTATTTTAGCTGACTAATTTTCTCATATTATCTATTTTAGCTGACTAATTTTCACATATTATCTATTTTAGCTGACTAATTTTCACATATCTATTTTAGCTGACTAATTTTCACATATTATCTATTTTAGCTGACTAATTTTCACATATTATCTATTTTAGCTGACTAATTTTCACATATCTATTTTAGCTGACTAATTTTCACACATTATCTATTTTAGCTGACTAATTTTAACATATTATCTATTTTAGCTGACTAATTTTCACATATTATCTATTTTAGCTGACTAATTTTCACACATTATCTATTTTAGCTGACTAATTTTCACATATCTATTTTAGCTGACTAATTTTCACATATCTATTTTAGCTGACTAATTTTCACATATTATCTATTTTAGCTGACTAATTTTCACATATTATCTATTTTAGCTGACTAATTTTCACATATTATCTTTTTAGCTGACTAATTTTCACACATTATCTATTTTCATCCTCCCAAATGCAGCGTATCTCTCTTTCGTTGTATCGTTTCATCTCTTATCCCTAAGTTTATTTCTCCTTGATTTCGCTCATCCTGATGTATCTAGATATTTGTAGTTATTTCGTTGTTCGTTTGTGTTGTTCTCGTTTTCTTAAGAAAAGGCCGTATGTTGGCCGAAACGTCTGTATTTTGTTGTGTTCCTTTCTTGTAAAGCTGCCATCATACATTGGTTGTGGGTACGTGCACCCCACTACTTGCTCTCGGAACTAACTTTACCGCAGCACTACAATTATTTGCCTGCTCCCTATTATACATTCGATGTTACAACAAAAAGTTGTGTCTTATGATTTACAAAATTGTGTTGGTTGAAACTTGATTATTGCATTCAACTTAACTCTCAAATTTACCGATATTTCTCCATTATATTATAAGCATTAATTACTAAAAATCTGTTCCAGCATAAATATTTGCTTTATGTTACGTATTACATGAGGTGTCGCAAACTGAAACCACCTCCATAAAATATCAACTTTAAGATTAAGTGGAATGTAATATAGTTCGTTAAAAATGAGTGCCCACAGAGTTTTTTAATTATCTCGGAAATTGTTTGATGAATTTCTGTAATTCTTTTCCCTGAAATCTTTTTTTTTCACCAACCTTCAGTCTCCCTACTGTTATGCATTTAGAAAAGATTTTTTGCTTATTTGAGGTATATAAACATATGATTTTCTTGCTTGCCCTATATTTTAGGATTTTACTCTACCCACATTTGTTGTAATCAACTCACAATTTAAAAAGGCAAATTAAAAGCTCAGGATATCTTCATCAAGAAATGCTGCGAAATGTTCAAAATTAGAAATAAAATGTCACTTTGAGGTGAACAAAATAGACGTGTCAGAAACGTAGTGGCAGGAGAGGCCAAAAATAAAATAAAATAAAATTAAATTAAATTAAACTATCCCGTGAAGCAGAGTTGTTAGCTTTCATTTCATAATGGCATTTTAGTTCTACTATGGAGGCAAAGTTTACCACAAAAATCATATGAAGGTCTGTAAAAATTATGGTCACTAACATCATATTCCCTATACGTCACTTGGCGTAAGGGGCACTTTACCTTTTACCTTAACTTTAGCCTTTACGCCTTTACGCCTTTACGCCTTTACGCCTTTACGCCTTAGACTTAGACTTAGACTTAGACTTAGACTTAGACTTAGACTTAGACTTAGACTTAGACTTAGACGACTTAGACTTAGACTTAGACGACTTAGACTTAGACTTAGACGACTTAGACTTAGACTTAGACGACTTAGACTTAGACTTAGACGACTTAGACTTAGACTTAGACGACTTAGACTTAGACTTAGACGACTTAGACTTAGACTTAGACGACTTAGACTTAGACTTAGACGACTTAGACTTAGACTTAGACGACTTAGACTTAGACTTAGACGACTTAGACTTAGACTTAGACTTCTTCTTCTTCTTCTTCGACTTCTTCTTCTTCTTCTTCGACTTCTTCTTCTTCTTCTTCGACTTCTTCTTCTTCTTCTTCGACTTCTTCTTCTTCTTCTTCGACTTCTTCTTCTTCTTCTTCGACTTCTTCTTCTTCTTCTTCGACTTCTTCTTCTTCTTCTTCGACTTCTTCTTCTTCTTCTTCGACTTCTTCTTCTTCTTCTTCGACTTCTTCTTCTTCTTCTTCGACTTCTTCTTCTTCTTCTTCGACTTCTTCTTCTTCTTCTTCGACTTCTTCTTCTTCTTCTTCGACTTCTTCTTCTTCTTCTTCGACTTCTTCTTCTTCTTCTTCGACTTCTTCTTCTTCTTCTTCGACTTCTTCTTCTTCTTCTTCGACTTCTTCTTCTTCTTCTTCGACTTCTTCTTCTTCTTCTTCGACTTCTTCTTCTTCTTCTTCGACTTCTTCTTCTTCTTCTTCGACTTCTTCTTCTTCTTCTTCGACTTCTTCTTCTTCTTCTTCGACTTCTTCTTCTTCTTCTTTCTTCTTCTTCTTCTTCGACTTCTTCTTCTTCTTCTTCGACTTCTTCTTCTTCTTCTTCGACTTCTTCTTCTTCTTCTTCGACTTCTTCTTCTTCTTCTTCGACTTCTTCTTCTTCTTCTTCGACTTCTTCTTCTTCTTCTTCGACTTCTTCTTCTTCTTCTTCGACTTCTTCTTCTTCTTCTTCGACTTCTTCTTCTTCTTCTTCGACTTCTTCTTCTTCTTCTTCGACTTCTTCTTCTTCTTCTTCGACTTCTTCTTCTTCTTCTTCGACTTCTTCTTCTTCTTCTTCGACTTCTTCTTCTTCTTCTTCGACTTCTTCTTCTTCTTCTTCGACTTCTTCTTCTTCTTCTTCGACTTCTTCTTCTTCTTCTTCGACTTCTTCTTCTTCTTCTTC
>JAVIAB010000156.1:15715755-15768255 GCA_032433765.1 Megaustenia siamemsis | reverse complement strand
CTTCGACTTCGACTTCGACTTCGACTTCGACTTCGACTTCGACTTCGACTTCGACTTCGACTTCGACTTCGACTTCGACTTCGACTTCGACTTCGACTTCGACTTCGACTTCGACTTCGACTTCGACTTCGACTTCGACTTCGACTTCGACTTCGACTTCGACTTCGACTTCGACTTCGACTTCGACTTCGACTTCGACTTCGACTTCGACTTCGACTTCGACTTCGACTTCGACTTCGACTTCGACTTCGACTTCGACTTCGACTTCGACTTCGACTTCGACTTCGACTTCGACTTCGACTTCGACTTCGACTTCGACTTCGACTTCGACTTCGACTTCGACTTCGACTTCGACTTCGACTTCGACTTCGACTTCGACTTCGACTTCGACTTCGACTTCGACTTCGACTTCGACTTCGACTTCGACTTCGACTTCGACTTCGACTTCGACTTCGACTTCGACTTCGACTTCGACTTCGACTTCGACTTCGACTTCGACTTCGACTTCGACTTCGACTTCGACTTCGACTTCGACTTCGACTTCGACTTCGACTTCGACTTCGACTTCGACTTCGACTTCGACTTCGACTTCGACTTCGACTTCGACTTCGACTTCGACTTCGACTTCGACTTCGACTTCGACTTCGACTTCGACTTCGACTTCGACTTCGACTTCGACTTCGACTTCGACTTCGACTTCGACTTCGACTTCGACTTCGACTTCGACTTCGACTTCGACTTCGACTTCGACTTCGACTTCGACTTCGACTTCGACTTCGACTTCGACTTCGACTTCGACTTCGACTTCGACTTCGACTTCGACTTCGACTTCGACTTCGACTTCGACTTCGACTTCGACTTCGACTTCGACTTCGACTTCGACTTCGACTTCGACTTCGACTTCGACTTCGACTTCGACTTCGACTTCGACTTCGACTTCGACTTCGACTTCGACTTCGACTTCGACTTCGACTTCGACTTCGACTTCGACTTCGACTTCGACTTCGACTTCGACTTCGACTTCGACTTCGACTTCGACTTCGACTTCGACTTCGACTTCGACTTCGACTTCGACTTCGACTTCGACTTCGACTTCGACTTCGACTTCGACTTCGACTTCGACTTCGACTTCGACTTCGACTTCGACTTCGACTTCGACTTCGACTTCGACTTCGACTTCGACTTCGACTTCGACTTCGACTTCGACTTCGACTTCGACTTCGACTTCGACTTCGACTTCGACTTCGACTTCGACTTCGACTTCGACTTCGACTTCGACTTCGACTTCGACTTCGACTTCGACTTCGACTTCGACTTCGACTTCGACTTCGACTTCGACTTCGACTTCGACTTCGACTTCGACTTCGACTTCGACTTCGACTTCGACTTCGACTTCGACTTCGACTTCGACTTCGACTTCGACTTCGACTTCGACTTCGACTTCGACTTCGACTTCGACTTCGACTTCGACTTCGACTTCGACTTCGACTTCGACTTCGACTTCGACTTCGACTTCGACTTCGACTTCGACTTCGACTTCGACTTCGACTTCGACTTCGACTTCGACTTCGACTTCGACTTCGACTTCGACTTCGACTTCGACTTCGACTTCGACTTCGACTTCGACTTCGACTTCGACTTCGACTTCGACTTCGACTTCGACTTCGACTTCGACTTCGACTTCGACTTCGACTTCGACTTCGACTTCGACTTCGACTTCGACTTCGACTTCGACTTCGACTTCGACTTCGACTTCGACTTCGACTTCGACTTCGACTTCGACTTCGACTTCGACTTCGACTTCGACTTCGACTTCGACTTCGACTTCGACTTCGACTTCGACTTCGACTTCGACTTCGACTTCGACTTCGACTTCGACTTCGACTTCGACTTCGACTTCGACTTCGACTTCGACTTCGACTTCGACTTCGACTTCGACTTCGACTTCGACTTCGACTTCGACTTCGACTTCGACTTCGACTTCGACTTCGACTTCGACTTCGACTTCGACTTCGACTTCGACTTCGACTTCGACTTCGACTTCGACTTCGACTTCGACTTCGACTTCGACTTCGACTTCGACTTCGACTTCGACTTCGACTTCGACTTCGACTTCGACTTCGACTTCGACTTCGACTTCGACTTCGACTTCGACTTCGACTTCGACTTCGACTTCGACTTCGACTTCGACTTCGACTTCGACTTCGACTTCGACTTCGACTTCGACTTCGACTTCGACTTCGACTTCGACTTCGACTTCGACTTCGACTTCGACTTCGACTTCGACTTCGACTTCGACTTCGACTTCGACTTCGACTTCGACTTCGACTTCGACTTCGACTTCGACTTCGACTTCGACTTCGACTTCGACTTCGACTTCGACTTCGACTTCGACTTCGACTTCGACTTCGACTTCGACTTCGACTTCGACTTCGACTTCGACTTCGACTTCGACTTCGACTTCGACTTCGACTTCGACTTCGACTTCGACTTCGACTTCGACTTCGACTTCGACTTCGACTTCGACTTCGACTTCGACTTCGACTTCGACTTCGACTTCGACTTCGACTTCGACTTCGACTTCGACTTCGACTTCGACTTCGACTTCGACTTCGACTTCGACTTCGACTTCGACTTCGACTTCGACTTCGACTTCGACTTCGACTTCGACTTCGACTTCGACTTCGACTTCGACTTCGACTTCGACTTCGACTTCGACTTCGACTTCGACTTCGACTTCGACTTCGACTTCGACTTCGACTTCGACTTCGACTTCGACTTCGACTTCGACTTCGACTTCGACTTCGACTTCGACTTCGACTTCGACTTCGACTTCGACTTCGACTTCGACTTCGACTTCGACTTCGACTTCGACTTCGACTTCGACTTCGACTTCGACTTCGACTTCGACTTCGACTTCGACTTCGACTTCGACTTCGACTTCGACTTCGACTTCGACTTCGACTTCGACTTCGACTTCGACTTCGACTTCGACTTCGACTTCGACTTCGACTTCGACTTCGACTTCGACTTCGACTTCGACTTCGACTTCGACTTCGACTTCGACTTCGACTTCGACTTCGACTTCGACTTCGACTTCGACTTCGACTTCGACTTCGACTTTGACTTTGACTTAGACTTAGACTTAGACTTAGACTTAGACTTAGACTTAGACTTAGACTTAGACTTAGACTTAGACTTAGACTTAGACTTTGACTTTGACTTTGACTTTGACTTTGACTTAGACTTAGACTTAGACTTAGACTTAGACTTAGACTTAGACTTAGACTTAGACTTAGACTTAGACTTAGACTTAGACTTAGACTTAGACTTTGACTTTGACTTTGACTTTGACTTTGACTTTGACTTTTACTTTTACTTTTACTTTTACTTTTACTTTTACTTTTACTTTTACTTTTACTTTTACTTTTACTTTTACTTTTACTTTTACTTTTACTTTTACTTTTACTTTTACTTTTACTTTTACTTTAACTTTAACTTTAACTTTAACTTTAACTTTAACTTTAACTTTAACTTTAACTTTAACTTTTACTTTTACTTTTACTTTTACTTTTACTTTTACTTTTACTTTTACTTTTACTTTACTTTACTTTACTTTACTTTGCTTTGCTTTGCTTTGCTTTGCTTTGCTTTGCTTTGCTTTGCTTTACTTTACTTTCTTATGGAGGCAAAGTCGCCTTCCAGCGATATAGTTCACAGGATCGGTGAACTAGAACCATCTAGACACTACTCCACCTCTCCGTGATGCTTCCAGTAACAGAGTAACTTGTCTAGTTTGCCCACGTGAGTGGGGTCGAAGAGGGAAGATAACCCGGTGCTCAAAGATAACATGCTGAAGTCAGATGTGTAGAGGTGTAGAGGTGAAAGGCGAAAATATCACAGTTAAACCTCAAACTACATCACAGCGCAGACACGCCCACTTAACGTCCTTTTAAGAGCGGATGATGAGAAGGTGTATTTCTTTAATCATCGGGTGAACGCAAGTATGTTCTAATGTCGTAAATTTTGCAGCATTTGTGGATGATGATGTTCTGAATCTAGTACATTCCACTTATTCTTAAAATTAATATTTTGTAAGTGGTTTCAATTTGTCACACCAAACGCAAAACGTGAAATAGTTGACTAATAATTTAATATTTTTGTCAGAGTTTTAAAACAACTCAAAGTGAAAAAAAAAGAACTACTAAACACAATTAGAGCAAGACAAATGAAATTTTTTGGTCATGTTAAAAGACACAACAGTCTAATAAAAGTAATATTGGAAGGGAAAATACAAGGTAAAAGAGGCAGATACAGACCAAGACTAACATGAGTGAGTAACATCAAAAGATGGACAAGTCATCCTATGGCAGTCTCCGCCATCAAAGCAAGAGACAGAGTGGAATGGCGCACCATGGTAGCCAACCTTAGTTGCGGAGAGGGCACTCAATGATGATGATGATGATGATTATGATGATGATGATGAGTCTGAGCGATTGTTTAATAGTTAATGCTCGTCATAGTATGGCCCTTTTCGTCTTATCAGGCGGTCTAGTGGAGGCTATTGTGAATTTTTTGTTGTTGTTGAGGTTTTGTTTTTGTCGAACAGCTTCTCTCGTGGCTAATTCTACCAATGTTTGACAAACACACGCGGTCACAGAATGAACAAGTCAGACCCACTGATCCACACGATTTTTCATCCTTTTTCAAGAGTCTTTTCTCTTCTAATATTTGCCTTATCACAGTCTCAAATAATGTTGTACCGTTCCTGATACAAGCTCTTCGTGATGTGCGATCACTTGCCAGATGTCCCAGTCATTTTCACAGATTCATAGATGATTTAAATATAGCTCTATATATCATAGCTCGTCATAAACGGATCAAATATTGGGCACATGCGAGAGAGTTTCTGGACATAAACGGATCAAATATTAGGCACATGCGAGAGAGTTTCTGGACTGTAAGATTCAATTTTTAACAACAAAAGTTTTTCACATTTTTCATCATCATCAAGTACCGGGCCTGCTGGCGTAGGTGTCTGCACAACTTTCGATCTCGACAGTTATTTATCATTTCTGTTGTTGACCTTCTGCCAAGCCATTCTCTTAAGCTGTCTGGTATTTTTTTTCGTTGCTTCCCTCTATCTCTTCGTCCCTCAATTTTCCCAGTTGTTACAATATATTCAAGCTGTCCTCATCTCATTACATGACCAAAAAATGTTGATTGTTTCTTCCTAATATTGGAAATTAGCTTTCTTTTTACTTTGACCTCTTTCAGAACGTTTTCATTACTCTTCTTAGCTGACCATGGTATTCTCAACATTCTTCTGTAAAACCACATTTCTACAGACTCCAGTGATTTTCTTGTTTGTTGTCCTATTTTCCATGATTCACATCCATATGTTAAGACTGGCTATACATAACATTTAAGAAATTCACATTTTTAGTTCCAGTTTCTTCTAATCAATGAAAGTATAATAGGGCCCATGTGGCTACTGAGGCCCTTACGGTGAGGGGAGGAAATAATAAAGCCACTGTTACCTGCCATGCATGTCGTAGGAAGCGACTAAGGAGATTTGGAATCGTCGCCTGTGAATTCGAGTAGGACTTCCACGGAGCGACATTGTCAACAGAATTTACTAATGCATTTTTGGAAATTATGTGATAAGAGGTGGAGCGAATATGGGGAATTCCTGATTGCAATTAAACTGGTTCCGTGAATAGAATAGAATAGAATAGAATAGAATAGAATAGAATAGAATAGAATAGAATAGAATAGAATAGAATAGAAGAAGTATGTGAATTCATATTTCTGGAAAGACACACGAGCAAATCCACACGAAAGTATCAATGACAAGCAGTTGGAAACACTGGAAGGCTAAATGCCCAAAATAAGAATAGTACAAGCGAGTTAAACTATCTGTTTTTTTATGTTAGTTAAATAAGTTAAAGAATTAGTTTTTCATGTTAGTTAAAAGAGTTAAACTATTCGTTTTTTATGTGAGTTGAAACTAAATTAACACGTCATTTTAAAATATCAAATAAAGTAATTTAAATAATTAGCATTAAATATATATTTCTTATTGCTCTTCTTCAATCTGTTGCAGATTTTTCCAGTTTTTTTTCCCCTTATAGAGAATTTTCGTCTTAAATTTAAGAGTGAAAACGAGTTAAAAGGAATGTTAGACATTTATATAGTGAAGAAAAAAAATAAAGGACTCAGCGTCAATAGCAAAAAGACTGAAGTAATGATAACAACAAAGAAAAAGACATCACCGCAATGCACAATAAAAACAAGTGAGAAAATATTACAAAAACAGGTAAATGAATTTAAATATATAGGAACAATGTTAACCTCATATGGCAGATTTACAACAGAGGTGAGATGTAGAATGGCCCAGGCAAAAGCAGCTTTCCAAAATTTGTGGATGGTACTGTGCAATCCATTTTGACAATAGAAACAAGAAAAATATTTCCTAAATGTTATGTAGAGCAAATTTAACATATGGATATGAATCATTGACAATACAGACAAGAAAATCACTGGAGGCTGTAGAAATGTGGTTTTACAGAAGAATGTTGAGAATACCATGGACAGCTAAGAAGAGTAATGAAAATGTACTGAAAGAGGTCAAAGTAAAAAGAAAGCTAATTTCCAATATCAGTCAGAAACAAACACAATTTTTTGGCCATGTAATGAGAAGAGAACAGCTGGAATATATTGTAACAACTGGGAAAATTGAGGGACGAAGAAATAGAGGGAAGCAAAGAGAAAAGATACCAGACAGCTTAAGAGAATGGCTTGGCAGAAGGTTAACAACAGAAATGATAAATAGCTATCGAGGTCGAAACTTGTGCAGAGACATGATCTCCTGCGCCAGCAGCCATGGTACTTAATGATGATGATAATGATGATGATAATTATAAAGAATTCACTGAAAGAAGCGCTGCAAACATCCTCATATCTCAACACTGGTCTGTCCGTTGGTCTCATTCCGCCACTAATTTCTCCATACAGTATTTATTTATTAATGCGATTATTGACTACTTTTTCTCACATAACCTAACCAGCTTAGTCTCCGACTTCTAAGTGTTGCTATGATGGATATCATAGATGGATATCAGTTTGTTTCGTTGCAAGACAT
Source organism: Megaustenia siamemsis (assembly GCA_032433765.1). Lineage (NCBI taxonomy): Eukaryota > Metazoa > Mollusca > Gastropoda > Stylommatophora > Ariophantidae > Megaustenia > Megaustenia siamemsis. The sequence goes on along the minus strand of JAVIAB010000156.1, from coordinate 15,761,111 downwards.
CAGAGCTGTTTTACTTTGTCCTGCTATTTGATGTTTATTATCTTGCAAAGGCAACACACATTTAAAAAAAATATTTTTTTTTGCTCTGAATAGGTAGTCCAAGTTCCTGACCCGTAAAAAGCACGCAACTTCGATAAATTATAATACAAATCTTGAGTGCTAGTTTGAAGTTGGCTCATGCTCCATCAATAAGTTTGTCGAATGTAGAAGCTGCGAGATCCTTTCTTAAGTAAAGCTCAGTTTCAGGAAATGCCAGACGATGATTAATACACCACTGACTACCATAGGGTCTAATTTATTTAAATACTTTTTGGGGGAGGGGGTGTTACACGTGTAGTCTTTGAATTTCTCGATTCCCCTACAAGGCAACTGGACAAGAGTACCAATTTTCAGAAGTAGGTAGTTGTCAGCGCAGCAGTGAGATTGATGAGCTATCACCGATAGGTTTATGACGACTGAAAAGGAGAATAAATAATGTCCCACTGAAAAGGAGAATAAATAATGTCCCACTGAAAAGGAGAATAAATAATGTCCCACTGAACAAGGAGAATAAATAATGTCCCACTGAACAAGGAGAATAAATAATGTCCCACTGAACAAGGAGAATAAATAATGTCCCACTGAACAAGGAGAATAAATAATGTCCCACTGAACAAGGAGAATAAATAATGTCCCACTGAACAAGGAGAATTACATTGCCCACCAGCCCGTCAGAAGCTAGACAACCACAGTATGAACTAACAGAGCGCTATGTCAACCAGTTTCCAGTTTGCACCTGCGGTGTTTCGTAATAGCACACTGGAAAACAGCCCACTGGAAAACATCCCACACAGAATAACACCGTCACACTGGAAAAATACTGTTCACAAAAAACTTATGTCCACACAGAAAAATATTGTCAAAATAGGAAAACACTATCCACACATATAAAGATTGTCCACACATGAAAACACTGCCAAAACAGGAAAGACTGTCCGCACCGGAAACCACTGTATACACTGGAAACCACTGTCAACACAGAAAAAAAAAACTGTTCATACAAAAAAACAAATGTCAAGATTTGAAAACACTTTCCATACCAAAAAAAAAAAAAACAATGCTCACACAGAAAAACGCTATCCACACAGGAAAACACCGCAAAAAAAAAGGACAACATTGTCAGAACAGGAAAACACTGTCAACACAACATAGGGAAACACTGTCCACACTGGAAACCACTGTCCACATTGGAAACCATTGTTCACACACACACACACACACACGCACGCACGCGCACACACACACACACACACACACACGCACGCACGCGCACACACACACACACACACACACAAACACTTTGCACATAAAAAACCACTGTCAATATATGAAAACACTTTCCATAGAGAAAAACATTGTCCACACAGAAAAACGCTGTCCACACAGAAAAACGCTGTCCACACAGAAAAACGCTGCCAAAAACAGGAAAACATTATCAGAACAGGAAAACACTGTCAATATTGGAAAACGCTGTCCTCAGTTTACCGTATGAGCTACTTTGATGTGTGGGTTTAAAGTTTACTTTGATGTGTGGGTTTAAAGTTTACTTTGATGTGTGGGTTTAAAGTTTACTTTTGATGTGTGGGTTTAAAGTTTACTTTGATGTGTGGGTTTAAAGTTCACTTTGATGTGTGGGTTTAAAGTTTACTTTGATGTGTGGGTTTAAAGTTTACTTTGATGTGTGGGTTTAAAGTTTACTCTGATGTGTTAGTTTAAAGTTTACTTTGATGTGTGGGTTTAAAGTTTACTTTGATGTGTGGGTTTAAAGTTTACTCTGATGTGTGGGTTTAAAGTTTACTTTGATGTGTGGGTTTAAAGTTACTTTGATGTGTGGGTTTAAAGTTTACTATGATATATGGGTTTAACGTTTACTTTGATGTGTGGGTTTAATGTTTACTTTGATGTGTGGGTTTAAAGATCACTTTGCTATGTGAATTACAAATTCAGTTTAATGTGTGAATTAATTATTCAAAACCTGAAATTTGAAGCAAAATGTGTATGAAAAGAGGTTGCAATGATTTTTGCGAAATAGAAATTATAGATTTTTTTATTTTTTTCTTTTACAGCATAAAAGTACGCCACCATTTTGATGAAATCCAAACGTGGAAGAAATCGAATTGAAGGAAATCCTAAACTTCAACAAAAGAAATGACAGATGCACTCTAATATGATTTATTTTAAACTTTACATATATTTCTATTTATTTACATTTATGTATATACCGCACATTAAAAAAAATGGTGTTAAAACAGAGGAAACATAAACGAAACAAAAGTAATAATTATATTTAATTTAAAATAAACACAAGAAAACAGAAATACAAAACAAATGAGAAATACGAACCGGTCAAATTCTTAAAAAAAAAAATTGTAGCTAAAATCGGTGGGAAAAAAAAAAACAGGAATAAAATAATTCACGAAACAAATTGTTTCTTCAGAACACGATTTATTGTACAAATTTATACTTCTATATACATTCTTGTGATTATTTCCTCTTACCATTCTTCGTCCATACATCTCGACATAATGCCTTAGGGTTTCTGTGCTTCCTAATAGCCATAGATTAATATATAATAGAAGATCGGTGAAGAGATCCAGCAGACAGTACTCGAATCAAAAGCCAGGAGAAGTGAAAAAGCGAACAATTATATTTAGAGATGAGCTTTTCAGGCACTCCAGAAAATGAGTTTTTAGATGAAACCGTACAATGAGTTAGGAGATGGTTTATGTTGTGTTTGTGGTATTTTATTTCTTTTATTTTGTGTCTTCATTTTAATTTTTAATGTAATTTTTGTATGAACAATATTTCAACATTGCTAACAATCATATATTATTTGTTGAATAGAAGTTTAAGAAAAAGTGAAGATAAAATGAAATAGAGAATTGAAGTTTTTTAACTTCACAACACTAGACCTTTTCAATGTGAGGGTTTCTGAGCGTGATGGTTCGGCGGACGTACTGACGGACGGACGGATGGATCGACAGACAGACAGACAGAGAGAGAGAGAGATAGACAGACAGACAGAGAGAGATAGACAGACAGACAGACAGACAGGGATGGATGGATGGATGGATGGATGGATGGATGGATGGATGGATGGATGGACGGACGGACGGACGGACGGACAGACGGACAGACGGACGGACGGACGGACGGACGGACGGACGGACGGACGGACGGACGGACGGACGGACGGACGGACAGAGAGATAGACAGACAGAGAGATAGACAGACAGACGGACGGACGGACGGACGGACGGACGGACGGACGGACGGACAGACAGACAGACAGACAGACAGACAGACAGACAGACAGACGACGGACGGACGGACGGACGGACGGACGGACGGACAGACAGACAGACAGACAGACAGATAGATGTTGACATAAACGAGCGTGATAAATCCTTATTAGTTAAGCACTCTATGTTACCTAAATGTTCCCAAAACTAAAAAAAAAAAAAAAAAAAAAAACACACGCACACAAAATCAACTGACATTTTCAAACCAACAAATGTACAGTCTAAGACCGAACACAAACAGCTCATCTTCAGGGTACGACACGTAATCAAGAGGAGAAAATGAACATGATTTGCGGTTGTAACTGGAGCAGTTTTCTCCAGCACGTGAAGTGGCCTTGAATTGTTTTGAGAAAATGTGGATCAAACACAGAAACTCGGAAAAATCTCGGAGCGCTCTCGGCTAATGCCGGGAATATCTCGCCGTCGTTACCCAATACACGAGTCTGTGTTAACCTTGTATCTTTACAATTACAAATTCTTTGTATTATCCTAAAGGTTAATATTAATTTATTAAAATGTAAATGAAGGGTTATAAAATAGTTTTTTTTTTTTAAATAGAGCCCTGTCACGACAAAGTGACGTCTTTGGAATATGGTGTTAGTGACATTGGACGCATGAGTTTTGGGGTAATGTGGTCGGCATTACTGACCGTTACTGGGAAAGCGGGTTTACTTTCCCAGAAAGAAGTCCGGTACTCATTTAAGGCTGGGGGAACCTGGAAGCCGTTGACCAGGATCGAACTCGACCTTCTGTTCTTAGTAGTTGAGTTCACTAACCATCGAGCTAACGCGACCCCCATTATAAAATACTGTTTTATATTATTTTCTGACAAATTGTAGATAAATAAACTAAGCTGCCTGTGAAAAGCTTTCTTTTGCCTTATTGTCCTGGTCTCACAAGTTATTTCAGGAAAAAATGTACATGACACACGTATTTGTGTTCTTTTATTTCACATAATTACTTAGTAGGAATAATTTTGCATAAAAAATGAATGAAGGAAAGAGCAAAATATTGAAAGATTATAACCACGATGAAAAGGGGGAGAGTTATGAAACAGTGCAGGGTCGTTTGTTTATTGCTATGATCATCATCGCTGCACATCGGACGAACACATAGGTGCTTCGATATAATAGTCGAGAAAAGCCGAGAATCTTGGCCCATGTACACGAACTCCGTAGCACGGGGCTGGACAAACGCTTAGTAGTTTATGCTGACAACTTTTGAGTGGGCAGCGGTCATTTTTGTGGACATAATACTAATATGTAATATATACTGGGAGGAAACAACAAATAATAACATATAACAAAGAGAACTCTACACCCATACATATAACAAGAGGAGTAAGACAAGGATGCGTCTAGATGACATGGACATACGACTAATATGTAATATATACTGGGAGGAAACAACAAATAATAACTTATAACAAAGAGTTCTCTACACCCATTGATATAACAAGAGGAGTAAGACAAGGATGCATCCTATCACCAAACTTGTTCAATCTATACACTGAGCAAATCTTTAAAAACATCATAGAGAGCCAGGTCTACAAATTAATGGAAAGATAATCAATAACATAAGATATGCTGATGATACTGTACTACTAGCAGAAAATCCTAAAGATCTACAACAATTACTTAATGAAATAAACACGACAAGCAAAAAATATGGACTAGATATTAATATAAAAAAAAAATAAAACTGTCATGACAAACAAAGATAATACTCAAAACCTACAAGAGACTATCAATGTTGAAATAATAGACCTTGAGACATTTCAGTGCTACAGCTACTTTGGACATACTATAACCAGTGATGGAAATTGTACAGGTGATGTCCCTAGAGACTAGGAACTGAATTTTGTGTGCTAATCCATTTTCCACTGGCAGCCATGTGCACAGGGGTCCCTCGCCGCACAGGCAGATACTCCGACTTCGGAGGTACTCATGTTTTTTTTTCGTCGATGAGTAATTGACGTTAGAAGCCGGGCCTCGCTGCTGAGACCAGGGGTGGTTGTCGCGGAGAGAAATCATAAATAAAAATCCCAACTGGTGGAGTCGAGATTTGAACCCACAACCTCTCTGTCCCGAGGCTGGCGTCTTGTCTCGAGACCAACCAGTCCTCCATGGACTTGGAATATGAGGAAACTGCAACAAGGAACACTTTTCATACATAGCCTGCAATGATTCCTGCCGCATATCCACCATATACCAGAAGTTCACGCTCTCCCGAAAGTGATGATCGTCATATTTCTTTTAAAAATGTATAGCACTTGATGATGTTAGGCCATCGTTGTTGACTCAAATTTCGAACATATAAACACACAGTTAGTCGTCAGATCATCCCCGTCGCACATCAAACAGACCGTAAGACTAGCGTAACGCCGGTCTAGGGATTTACGATGGGCCATTACGATGACGTACCACATAAAAATGTCGTACAGACAGCAATAACGCGCCCTTTAGATTCTTGATTACTCTAGTGAATGTAGCCCACGACGAACAGAACACGGCGCAAATTCCCCAAAAAGATAAAACTACGGCTGACGAAGCATTTCACATTAAAGAATAACATGGAAATAACTTGCGTCAAGCAATTCCAACAACGGTCATGAACAGCCCCAATGTGACGTAAAGCGCAGAACAAGCCTAGACGATGGAAGGTCGCATTCACAACGCTTGATTTGTCGAAAATGGTATATTGCCGGCTTACTACATTGTTTTATCGGCGCAGATGTAATAAGTAGATCATCATCTTGACTTTAACACATAGGAGTGCAGAAAAAAAACAACGAGGAAGAATGAAGAAGAAGAAATAGAGGAAGAAGAAAAATGAAGATATAAAAGGAAGAAGGAAGAAGAAGAAACAAAGAGGAAGAAATAAAGAGAAAGAAGAAAAATGAAGAAATAGAGGAAGAAGGAAGAAGAAGAAATTAAGAGGAAGAAGGAAGTAGAAGAAATAAATAGGAAGAAATAAAGAGGAAGAAGAAAAATGAAGAAATAAAGCGGAAAAAGGAAGAAGAAGAAACAAAGAAGAAGAAACAAAGAGGAAGAAGTAAAAATGAAGAAATAAAGAGAAAGAAGGAAGTAGAAGAAACAAAGAGGAAAAAAAGAAGGAAGTAGAAGAAACAAAGAGGAAGAAGGAAGTAGAAGAAATAAAGAGGAAAAAAGAAGGATAAAAGAGGAGGAAGATGAAAATTGAAAAATGAAGAAGGAAGAAGAAAAAAACAAAGAGGAAGAAGTAAGTCGAAGAAATTAAGCTGAAGAAGGAAGAAGAAAAAGAAGAAACAGATAGGAAGAAAGAAGAAGCAAGAAAGAGAAAGAAGAAGCAAGAAAGAGGAAGAAGAAGCAAGAAAGAGGAAGAAGAAGACTGAAAGAAGGAAGAATAAACATAGAGGAATAAGGAAGTAGAGGAAATAAGAAGGAAGAAGAGGAAAGAAAACGGAAGAAGGAAACAAAAGGGAAAGAAGGATGAAGAAGGGGGAACAAAGAGAAACAAGGAACAAAGAGTAAAGTGAATAAAAAGGAAGAAAGAACAAGAAGAAACAAAGAGGAAGAAGGAAGAAACAAGATGAGAGAAGAATAAGAAGGAACAAAGAGGTAGAAGGAAGAAGACGAAGATGAAACAAAGAGGAAGAAGATGGAACAAAGAGGAAGAAGAAGAAGAATAGGAAGGAACAAAAAGGAAGAAGAAGATGGAACAAAGAGGAAAAAGTACAATGATGAGGAAGGAAGACGAAACTGGAACAAACAGGAAGAAGAAACAATGAGACAGAAGAAACAAAGAGGAAGATGAAATAACACATAGGTAGAAGAATAAACAAAGAGGAAGCAGGAAGAAGAAGGTACAAGGAGGCAGAAGAAAGAAGAAACAGGTAGAATTAGGAACAAAGAGATAGAAGAAAGACAAAGTGGAGGCAGGAGGAAGGAACGAAGAGGAGCAGGAAGAAGACGAAACACAGAAGAGGAAGGAGAACGAGCAATGAAGAGGGAAGAGCAAAGAGGAAGAAGGTAAAAAAACAGCAAAGAGAAACAATGACAAAGAATGAGGACAAATAATAAAGAGAAAAGAAGATGATTTTAAAAAATCCTGATAATTTCAAGATAGAGACCTATATTACTGTATCATCATCATCATCATCATCATCATCATCATCATCGGGTGCCATCTCCACAACGAAGATTGGCTACCATGGAGCGCCATTCTGCTCTGTCTCTTGCTTTGATGGTGCAGGTTGTCATAGGCTGATTTGTCCGTCTTGTGATGTTACTCGTCCATGTTAGTCTTGGTCTGCCTCTGTTTCTTATTTTGTATTTTCCCTTCCAATATTACTTTTAGTAGGCTGTTGTGTTTTTTAACACGCATAAAAATCGCAGTTGTCTTGTTTGAATTGTGTTTAGTAGTTCTTTTAAATTTTAGTTGTTTTAAGACTTCATTTCTTTTCTTTCCTTCCAATTCTGCATATTCTTCTATATATCCACATTTCAAAGGCTTCAATTCTCTGTTCTATTTTCTTTTCTAATGTCCATGTTTCTGCACATACATGAATATTAATATTAAGAGGATGAAACATTTTGCAATTCTTAGTTTTAGCCCTGGCGTTATTTGTTTTGACGTTACTATATTTTTCATGACATTAACATTACTATTTGCCATTCCTATTCTCTTGTTTATTTCAGTGGTACATTTACCATCACTGGCTATAGTATGTCCAAGTTCTTTCACACCTTTTACAGTAACAGAGGTATCTATGGTAACTACGGAGTCTGTACTCTCGTTGATGTTATCAATATAAGTTGCACAAAGATCATAACTGCATCAACCTCTTTAGGTTCCAATTGTTTCATGGTGGCCAAGTTAAGGTTGACTGAAGCTCGGATTATAGCAAAGACCAGGACCAGAGTATACTTTAACTATAGTATACTTTAACCAGAGTATACCTTAACCAGATTATACTTTACCCAGATTATACTTTAACCACAGTATACTTTAACTAGATTACACTTTAACCAGAGTATAATTTAACCAGATTATACTTTAACCAGATTATACTTTAACCAGATTATACTTTAACCAGAGTATACTTTAACCAGAGTATACTTTAACCAGAGCATACTTTAACCAGAACATACTTTAACCAGAGTATACTTTAATCAGAGTATACTTTAACCAGAGTATACTTTAACCAGAGCATACTTTAACCAGAGCATACTTTAACAAGAGCATACTTTAACCAAATTATACTTTAACCAGAGCATACTTTAACCAGAGCATACTTTAACCAGAGCATACTTTAGAATATCGTCAAAAATTTACATTATGTGATTTCTTCTTCCACCTTTTCAAATCCTTGTGGAGCATAGGTCCTCAACAAACGCTTTCTAAGCCGTTCTGTTTCTTGTAATTCTTTTAAGATTATTAAATGTCTCCCCCAGCATCTTCATCTCTGCTTCTATATGTCTTTTCCAAGAATATTTTAGTCTCACTCTCTGTCTTCTTCCCTGGGGATTCCAAAAAAAGAGCCTCTTGTGCAATACTCTCAGTTGGCTTCCGCAGAGTGTGTGCTATCCAGCGCCATAGTCTTAGAGATGTGATTTAGTATTTAAAAAATATATAAATAATGTTTGCAATGTGAGGAAATATATTATCATTTCAAACAAAACAATTAATGATTTATTTCAAAATTACATTGATATTCTTTGTGTTAAACCGACTGGAGTTTTAGTTTTTATTTATAAATATTATATTGTGGTAGTTTCAATGGACGCCTCAAGGTGGGTACAGGAAATGCCACAGGCGGGCCCGATCTGGCCCGCGGGCCGCGTTTTGGCTATCACTTGGTTTAGATTGTAACTCAGATTCATACTTCTTATGATAACACAATTAAACGACGTCGATCCAAAAAAGGTAAACAAAATAATAATACAAGAACACAAATACAAGAACAAACAGTCAACAATTGCACTAAGAAGAACATGCACAATCGTGCAACAAGAACACAAAACACCCTGTTACTTATTGTTGACTCCTGACATCAAAGCGAACTATTATCATTTGAATTGGCTCCAAATTCTTCAACAAGTGAAACGCCTAATGCATAGAACTTGTAGAGAATAAATTGGAGAGAGGAGAGTTGAACAATTTTGTTGAAAATGTTTAAAATAGACAGAGATTGTAGCGTTTATAAACCTTTCTTTGTTGTTTAAATCTCGAGAGCTGAAGTTGCTATTACTGTTTTAAGATGTCCAGCTTAATTTATTTTTTCATATTTCGATTTGTGTCATCATATGCATTATATATAAATGCTCAAGGTGCATGGTACAATGATTACACCGCGCCGACGCAGGCGTGTCTGTTTCAAAAAGGGAACTAGGAACTAAAATATTTTGTTCTTTCTACATTAGAGGAGAAGACGTGGTCTACAATAAAGTGGAGAGATTAAAACATTTTGTTCTTTCCACAATAGAGGAGAACACGTGATCTACACAAAAGTGGAAAGATTAAAATATTTTGATCTTTCCAAATTAGAGGAGAACACGTGGTCTACAATAAAGTGGAAAGATTAACATATTTTGTTCTTTCCAAATTAGAGGAGAACACGTGGTCTACAATAAAGTGGAAAGATTAAAATATTTTGTTCTTTCCAAATTAGAGGAGAACACGTGGTCTACAATAAAGTGGAAAGATTAAAATATTTTGAATGTTGAAAACGAAGAAGAGAAAGAACTAGTTGGATTATAATGTGGTTTATGGAGATGATGGTGTTAGTTTCTACCTTTTTTTCTTGACCACTGATATAATTTTAGTACACTGGCCAGCACTAATCCAGACCACCTTTGTTTTTTCTCCTTAAAAAAAAACGTGTGATACTCATTTAAGCTTTGCTAATCTTTGAAAATTCTCATAATAATGTTGAGAGTTCACGGGACAGCCATAAGGACCCACGAGGAAACTATAAAAGAGGGCAAAACTAACAGAGAACTCCTTACTTAAAAAGATTAGAAAGATATAATCGATATTTTACCTACACATCAAGAGAATAGGAAAGTTGGAATACTTTGTTACAACTGGAAACAGGGGGAGCACAAGTGCCTGCGACCTACGGTCGCAACAGCAGAGTCGGCGCACCATCAGCTGACTAAGACCTAGCAGTTCTACCTCCTCGTGGTCTCCCCTGGGGTAACAGTCTGCGTCGAAACAGGCTGGCTGACAGAAGCTAGGATCGCCGCGTTACCTGTAGTGGTGGCTGTTGCTGATATAGAGGACCCAGTATTGCAGTACCTCTGAGCTGGACTAGTAGTTTCCCAGCATAGCCTGGGACAGAAGAACTCCAACGTCTCCAGTAAGAGCCGGGAATGTCAAGAAAGCCAATACAACCCGCCACATCAAATGAGTCAAAGTGCAACCTGCCCGCATCAACTGGTGGCAATCCGTCAACAACAACAACATAACTGCAAAATAGAGGGAAAGAGAGACTGCGGACGACAAAGAGAAAAGATACTGGGTAGCTTGGTGTCATAGCATGGTAAACACAAACATAACTGACACGATACAATGTGTATGAGAGCTGCGGAAGAAAATGATGGCCTACCCCAACCGGCGTGGCACACGATGATAATGAAACTTGAAGTTGGTTGATCAGAAATCTCGTCAGAGTCAGATTTTTTAACTGGGGGAGGGGAGAGAGGAGATGAATGCGCGAAAAATTAGATCTGGAGAGTATTTGAAATTACAAAGGCAGCATGCACACCACGTTGCTACTGCACTAGACACCATTTTTGTTTCTCCCACTCCCACGTGATGAAAAAACGAGGAGCAGAACATTTCGTTAGAAGGGGAGTGGATTTTTTTTCACATAAAAAAGCAAGTTCTGCAGCGCGGCGCTGTTTATGTAGTACTTAATATTCAGATATCAGCTGGCAGAACGAAGGACTCACACGCCAAAGGTTGGAAATGTCCAGCGGAATCCTGACTTCCGGTAACCCTACCCAAGAGACACGGCGACACACCCTTACTCCATCTGCACAACAAAACTCCAAAAATAAATTTATAATAGCATTTAAAAGAAAAATAATGAGTACGTTTAAACAATAGACATGGGTGCCGCCATAGCTCAGTGGTTAGTGAACTGGACTACTAAGGACAAGGGGTCGAGTTCGATCCTGATCGATGGCTTCCGGATTCACCCAGCCTTAAAATGGGTACCGGATTTTTTTACTGGTAAAATTAAGCGTAACGGGCGTAATACTGATCACATTTTCCCAATAATCATGTGCTGAAGGTTTGTAAAAATTATGGTCGCCAACACCATATTCCCTATACGTCACTTGGCGTGACTGGCTCTTTATGTTTTCTTTACTTACAATAGACAGAGTCATTCGGGGGCTGGATGTTCTAGTCCGATGTCTAGCCGTCTCGGATAACGGCAATAAACAGTAGATCCCGTGTGTACTCGCGCACGTTAATGAACTTCTGATAAGTAAATTCGAAAAAAGTTGGTCATCAATATGGCTGCTTCCAGGGCAAGATTGTCAGTTGAAACCTACCCACGCCGTGCATCCCAGACTGGGCTACAGAGTTCGTGCACGTCGGCCAGGATTCTCCACGGATATCAAAGAACCTAAGTATTCCTCTGGTGTACAGTAATGATGATAGTAACAACAACAACAACAACAACTACAAAGTCATTATTAATTACCATACAATCGTATTATTTTTTTTTTTGCTTATCAATCCCTGTTCAATCATAACATTATTCTATCTATCTATTGACCTTTCGAGCCGTAACCGGCCCATAGGGCGTAGACCAAGATACACCTTCTCCTATATGAATTTCTGTTCTAGCAGTTTTCTTTTAAAGATATTTTATCAAATCTCGCCATCTGTCTCTGTTCTGTGCAAGCAGTTCTATCTCAATAACATTATTACAATCATTTATTTCCACATTAACAAGAGTCTCCTTTGTTACTTTCCATCACATCGCTCTATCTTTAATTCAGGTGTGCCACCACGCTCTGTCTCATGTTCCCTACGATGTTCAAAGCTAATATTACCGTGGCGAATATTAAATCCGTGATTTTTTGGCGTATTATTAACAGAAGCTGGAGCTAGCGAGATGAGATTCATTTTAAGTTGAAAGTTGATCAACATTACAAAACAACCTCATAGGATTTGTCACTGTTGATAGGCAATGGATGTGTCATTTCAAAACCACAGTTTCTATATCGCTTCGTGTGTTTGGTTTTTCCTTCTCTAACTCCTTGTTCTTTCTATTTGACACGTTTCTGCTTTTAGAGTAGGGCAACTTTGTTTTTAGCGCAGATTTTTTTTTTTTTTTTTTTGAAAGATGGAAAAATGGGTATGGGTAGAGTTTTACGTAGGTGAGGAACAACGTAAAAGCAAAACGACGTTACAGCTAAGAATACCTTCAGCTTGTACAGCACACACACACACACACACACACACATATATGAGCCGCGATAGCTCAGTGGTTAGTGAACTGGACTACAAAGGACAAGGGGTAGGTAGGGTTCGATCCCAACCGACGGGTTCAGAGTTCACCCAGCCTTAAATGGGTACCAGATTTTTTTTTTTCTGGGAATGTAAATCGGCACGGGCGTTATACCGACCACATTACCCAAAAAATAATGTACTGAAAGTCTGTAAAATTTATGGTCACTAACACCATATTACCTATACGCCACTTGGCGTGACAATACAACTATACTTTGGATAATGTAAAAGAATAATGAAGACATATTAAAAGGTTTAACTATTTAAATAAAACTGGTATATAAACAACATGCTACAGAAGAAATTAAAATACTATGGCCACGTCTAAAGATACAGCGGCCTGGGAAAAAAAAAACAATAATGGAAGGCATGGTCCCTGGGGAAAGCATCAGGAACAGACCAAGAAGAAGGTGATTTCAAGACATCAATGAGACAACAGGCAAAATATAGTAGAAGAATGGTCGCGGGCGACAATGAGAGAAGATGGCGTGGAAAACAACAACATAATTACCATGCCAGTTGATAGAAAATTGTGGTAGGACATGATCGCCTACGTCAACTGGTACGGCACATGATGATGATGATGAACGCAAACAAAAAACAATAACAACATTTATTTATTATTCTCCCCCCACCCACCCCCCCCCCCACCCCCCGGGCCCATCTCTTCAGTTTTCTATTCTGACACTGATGCGCTCTCATTTCTTATTTTGTTTCCCGTTTTCTCCACTGCATTACTTGTCCATTGTGGCGGTCTCGAGCTAACAAGATTCAAAGTACGTGTCATCATGGTAGACATCTGAGCAGAGGGAGTTGTAGCCAACATAAATATGATAGAAAGGAGGAAGGAATGACAGGAAGAAAAGAAGGAAGGAAGGAACGAAGGAACGAAGGAATGAAAAAAACGAAGGAACGAAGGAATGAAAAAAACGAACGAAGGAATGAAAAAAACGAACGAAGGAATGAATAAAACGAACGAAGGAAGGAGTGAACGAACGAACGAAGGAAGGAGTGAACGAACGAGTACGAACGAAAGAAGAAGAAGCAAGAAAGGAACGAAAACCATACAGAAAGAAAAGAGGAAAGACTGAAAGGAAAGAAGAAAGAAATGAAGAATGTAAGAAAGAAAGGAAGAAAGAAAAATAAACAAGAATGAAGGGAAGAGAGAAAGAAAATAAAAGAAGATATAAAGAAAAGTTAAAACAAAAAGTAGAATATAATTAAATAAATAAACCATAAGAGGAAGACTATTATAAAATCTCATCATAAAAAAAAAAAATAATAATACATTGGCACTTGTACTTGACATCAAATGTAATCAACTTCTCACTGTAATTTATTGACAATTGTTTTGTCTTATTCTGTCATTATGTATTTGTAACTGTCTTTGTCCACTCGTACTGTTTAGCCCAACCAAACGCTGTAAACTCATAACAATTGCCTTCAAGGATTTATCACCGAAGCAAAGATAGACAAATTAGAGCGTTGTCAAGGTGGTTGTTAAGGGAAGCTAGGAAACGCACGCATGATTGGTTGTGACTTGCAAACTTCCTGCCTGGCTGGCCAATCGATTCTTTTCTAGAAAATTTAAAAATATCCTGGAAGGAAGTGTTTATAATATTTTAGACCTTTTATCTTGTCATTCTGGTTTTCACTCGACAACGACTGTAGGAATGAACAGTCGTCTTTGTCATGCGGTAAGTGGGACAGGACGCATTGTGTTGTGGTTTGCAGTGGAGCTATGATCATTGCACACACTTCGGCCCAATATCCGACTTCATCACGGTCTTTCTGAGTCCTGGTTAGGTTTGTGACAGCTTTACAACAAAAGGAACAAAACAAAAAATAATGATTTTTCGGCCGACATGCGGCTTCATCAGAAAAACTATAAGAACAGAAACAAACAAGGAAATGAAAATAAACTCTACTACATGTTCTTGAATAAGCGGATCCAGTAGATCAGGGAGAAATAAAAATGGGATAAGAAGTGAAATGAAATGACACAACGAACAGGAAAATTTAATACATTCTAAGGAGAACAAATTACCAAATACCAGTGAATAAAGAGATACAGCGAAGACAATGGCGAAGGATAGAACACACACTACGTAAGCCAACTTAGAGTATTACACAATAAGCCTTTTTTTTATCCCCAGGGAAAAAGACAAAGAGGAAGACCAAGGAATTCTTGGAGAATTAGAGATAGAAGAAGAGATGAAGATGATGGGGAAGACATGCAATGATCTTAAAAGAATGGCAAGAAACAGAACGACTTGGAAAGTGTTTGTTGAAGACCTAAGCTGTATAGGGACTGAAAGGTAGAAGCAGGAAAACAATTAAACCTAATAACAAAATTTAAAAATTAAATATTGCAAAACTTAGCTGATAATCGACTCAGCACCTCCCAATCGTTGTGTAGACTTAAGTCAGCCGCGGATGGGATAGAATTGAATGATCCCACTGCTTGCTCATTGCTAGCAGCTTTACCGCAGCACTGTAATTATTGGAGGAAGATACTATACAATCCATTTTTGATAATAGAAACAAGAAAAAGAGTTCTTAAATGTTATGTAGAGCCAGTCTTAACATATGGATGTGAATCATGGACAATAGGTAAGCAGACAAGAAAATCACTGGAGTCTGTAGGAATGTGGTTTTACAGAAGATTATTGAGAATACCATGGACAGCAATGAAGACTAATGAAAACGTTTTTAATGGGGCCAAAGCAAAGAGAGAGAGAGCTAATTTCCAATATTAGAAAGAAACAATCATCATTTTTTGGCCATGTAATGAGAAGAGAATAACTGGAATATATTGTAACAACTGAGAAAATTGAGGGACGAAGAGATAGAGGGAAGCAAAGAGAAAAGATATCAGACAGCTTAAGAGAATGGCATGGCAGAAGGTCAACAACAGAAAGGATAAATAACTGTCGAGATCGAAGGTTGTGGAGAGACAAAATCACCTACGCCCGCAGGTCCGGTACTAGAAAATAATGAGTGAATCAGTGAAGGTCACAAAATCATATTCTCTCTGTGGTTTTACTAACTACAGATCATGTGGCTTCTGTTGGATTGGAAATGATAACTTACCACCACTGTGTGTCTATATGTTTGGAATTGGAGTCATCAATGATGGCCTAACATCATCAAGTGCTATGATGGTCATCATTGTCGGGAGGACGTGAACTCCCATGGTATATGGTGGATAGGCGGTAGGAACCATTGAAGGCTATGTCTGAAAAGTGTTCCTTCTTACAGTTTCCTCATATTCCAAGTCCGGCTTGTTGCAGGAGCTACTGAGTTAAGTGCTCTGTGCACACCGTGAGCTGTGTGTCTCATCCGTTTTGATCCTGCTTCGATATCCCGCTTGTTTACGATGAATAATGATATCGTATGACAGGGAACAGTTGGCTGTGTTCACTTTCTGCGCGGTTTCGCCTTATGTCTTTTGGCGTGTGCTGAGACTGCTACGATGGGGACTACAGTTACCTTTCTTTGTTTGGGAGATGAGTTAGTAATTCGGATGATTCCAGTGGCACGGGCGGTTGAGCAATTATGGATTTTAATTCGTTTGCTGTGATACTGAGGCCTTCCATAACCAATAACCAATAACCAATAACGATGGTTTATTATTATCAAAGACATGTATGATGGTTACACATGTGCAGTTCGAACAGAGGAAGGACTGAGCGAATGTTTCCCAATAGAAACTGGGGTTAAACAAGGATGTATTTTATCGCCCTTGTTATTTGGAATTGTTATGGACTTCATAATGAAGAAATGCTGCACTGGTAATAAAGGCATCGAATGGATACAAGGAGACCATTTGGAGGACCTGGACTTTGCTGATGACATAGTTCTCATCAGCAATCAGATAAAAACGATGCAGGAAAACACAAATGAACTATCATCAATAGCCAGCAAAATTGGGCTTGAGGTCAATCATGAAAAGACTAAAGTCATGAAAAGTTTAATTCCAACAAGTGACAAAATATACATGGAAAACAAACCAGTAGAAGAGATCGATCACTTCATCTATCTTGGAAGTCACATTGATCGAGAAGGGGATACGAGCAAAGAAATTAGAATCAGACTGGCTAAAGCAGCAATGTCTTTCAGAAGCCTTGAAAAGTTGTGGAAATCAAAACTCATTAGCACAAACACAAAACTTAGGCTATTCAAATCAAATGTACTATCAACCCTTACGTATGCGTGTGAAAGCTGGAAAACAACAAGAGATATAGAAACAAAGTTGAACGCATTCGAAAATAAATGTCTAAGGAAAATACTTGGTATAGAATGGAACGAATTCAAAACAAACGAGGAAATTAGAGAAATCGCCAATCAACCACTAATATCTTCAGTAATAAAGAAAAGACGATGGTCATACGTTGGACATGTGATGAGAAGAGATAATAATCGAATAGCAAAGCAAGCCCTCATATGGGAAACAACAGGTAAAAGAAAAAGAGGAAGACCCAGGGAGACACTGAGAAGAACATTGATGAGAGAGGCAAGAGCAGCAGGAATCGGCTCCCTCAATGAGATAGAACTGCTTGCACAGAACAGAGACAGATGGCGAGATTTGATAAAATATCTTTAAAAGAAAACTGCTAGAACAAAAATTCATATAGGAGAAGGTGTATCTTGGTCTACGCCCTATGGGCCGGTTACGGCTCGAAAGGTCAATAGATAGATAGAATAACGATGGTAATTATTAGCTTAGTTCCTGACTTTCTGGTTGTTTTTCCTCTAGATCCCCACTAACTTGGCCCGACTAAACTGATTAGTTTGTCTCTTGGGGCACCAGGAAGAGGTGGAGTAATAGCTGAATACTTCTGTTAGACTATCGTTGCGTAAGCCATGAGGTTCTAGTCGCTGTCAGCTATCAGCCCTGTTGCTGACCACCGCCTTTAACCCAACGTTTTATTTCATCTTTAACAAAAGGCCAACTATGACTGATGTTGTGAGTTCAAATCCCGGCTGCACTTGTTGGTATTTTTATTTATGATTTCTCTCTGCGGTAACCACCCCTGGTCCCAGCAGTGAGGCTAGCCTTGAAAAGTCAATTATTCATCGACGGAAAAAGACGAGCCCCACCGAAGACGGAGTTATCTGCCTGTGCGGAGAGGGACCCCTGTGCACACGGCTGCCAAAGAAAAACGGATTAAAACGAAAAATTCAGCTCATAGTTTCTAGGGATTTCGTCAGAGGTGGAAGCTAAAAATCGCAAAAAATGAACATGTCTCGTTAAAGATAGTCTTAAGTTGTGAAAAGGACATTGAAACCTTACAATTTGACTTATCCACGGGCCTGACTTAATTGGGAGCGTGAATTTGTTGAGAAGTTTCAACTTTGTTCTTGAAATTGATTTGAACCTTACAAGTTTCATTATTTTCTTCATGTCATGTATTTCCGGGGTTTAGTTTCATTTAGTTTAGTTTCGTTTAGTTTAGCTTCGCTCAGCTCAGCTCAGTCAGTTTACTTTAGTTTACCTTAGCTCAGCTCAGCTCAGTCATTTTACTTTAGTTTAGCTTTGTTTGGCTTAGCTTGTTTTAACGAAAAATAAAAAAATAACCAATCTCTCACAGACTGGTAACGTTGTTCAAACAGGACCGTATTTAAAAAAAAATAGAACACAGACAGTTCTGGAAGGATTGAAAGACAGCCTCGCAATCGCTTTGTAAAATATCTTCATTTCCCCCGAAATTAGCCACAGTGACTTCCGGTCAGTATGGTCGACAAGCGGCAGGAACCATTGAAGCTCAGTCTGAAAGGTGTTCCTTGTTGCAGTTTCCTCATATTCAAAGTCCGGTTTGTTGCAGGAGCTACTGAGTTTAGTGCTCTGTGCACACCGTGAGCTGTGTTTTTCATCCGGATCGTGTTTCGATATTCCGATTGCTTACGATGAACGATGATATTGTATGACGAAGGACAGTTCAGCTGCTTTCATTTTTGGTGCCGCTTGGCCTTACGTCTTTTGACGTGTGCTGGAGCTGCTATGATGGGGACTGCAGTTACCTTTCTTTGTATGGATCCTTTAATGAGATGAATTTTAATTCGGATGATTCCACTGACACGGGCGGTTGAGCAATTATGAATTTTAATTCGTTTGCAGTGATACCGGCGTCTTCGACTAACCAAAACCATAACCACAACCACATCTTACTAAGCTTTGAGAACCTCTGGCAACTCGTGTCAAAGCTATTTCTTCTAGGCAAGTATTATTAAAGCAGACACGGAGCAACGAAGCTTGAAAAGTATTCGATACTTGACATCCTTCTCAATCTGCGTAGCCATATTCTCTTGTGGCCCGTCCTCTTCGTTTAAGATCAATTTTACACTGTAGTAGATGAAATCGAGTTCTTGTCATAGCAAAGCGGAATCGTCCTGACTTTTCTGTAATGTTTCATTGACCTGAAATTTTCGGATTGTTACGGAAAATCCTGAAAACTGATGGACGGTGTCGAGAACTTTCTAATTTTTCGATGGATTGAGATTGGTAAAGAATTGTTGGCAAATCTTTGAGAACTGCGGAAGTGATATTTAAAAACTGTGGGGAAAAGATATGGAAATTTGTGGAAGTTGTATCGAGGGTTATCGGATTATAGAACGCGGTCGAATTTATATTGGAAACCGTAAGACTGCTTTTCGAAATACCGAAAACTGTGAAGTCTTTCCAAGAAATGCCAAATCTTTCCATGAAATGCTAAATCTTTCCAAGAAATGCAAATCTTTCCAAGAAATTCCACATCTTTTCAAGAAAGTGCAAATCTTTCCAAGAAATGCCAAATTTTTCCAAGAGGTGCTAAATCTTTCCAAGAAATGCCAGATTTTTTAAAGAGATGCCAAATCTTTCCAAGAAATGCTAACATTTTGGAAACGTCGTAGTTTGTCTAGTCTCTCTCTCTCTCTCTTAGCTTAGCTGCTTAATGCTATTTGATGTCTATTGTATATGTTCACTGCAGCTCTACACACGGCCCCACACAGCTTTTAACATTTTCATGTATTTTATATGTGTACTTTTCTCTAACAAAAATATTTTTACATCAAATGGAAGATGTAGGCAGATGTGGGGACAATAATATATCGCTGGCTTTTAAATGTTATTATTTGATTTATTCAATTATCTTTGTCTCTGTATATAAATATATATACAAAAAAGGAATTGAAGTCAACGGTCACAACATAAATAATTTGCGATACGCGGATGACACAGTCTTAATAGCAAAGAACGAACTACAAGAAATGATAGACATAATAGTAAAAGAAAGCAACAAGAAAGGTCTCAGTCTGAATAGTAAGAAAACAGAAGTAATGGTTATATCGAAGAAACAATCATCATCATCATGCAGCATAAAAATAAACGAGACAAATCTGAAACAAGTACAACGTTTCAAATACTTGGACACAATAATAACATCAGATGGGAGATGCACCACAGAAATAAAAAGCAGAATAGCTCAGGCCAAAATAGCATTTTAGAAAATGAAAAATATCTTATGCAACAAATATATGTCAATAAAATTATAAAGAGAGTTCATCGGTGCTATATAGAACCAATTCTGACCTATGGAAGCGAATCATGAACAGTAGCCAAACAATTGAAAAGACGATTAGAGGCCACAGAGATGGGATTTCTCAGAAGAATGTTCAAAGTTCCCTGGACAGCTAAAAAGACCAATGAGGAAGTTCTCAAAGAGGCCAACACAAAAAGGAGGCTCTAAAAGAACGTCAGAAAGAAACAATCAACATTTTTCGGGCACATCATGAGAAGAAAGTTGGAATATTTGGTTACAACTGGCAAAATAAAAGGAAAGAGAGATCGAGGACAACAAAGAGAGAAAATACTGGATAGCTTGTTGTCATGGTATGGAAAACAGTCAACAACAGAACTGATACGATGCACTGTAGATAGAAGATTGTGGAGGGACATGATCACCTACGCCGACCGGTATGGCACATGGTGATTATGATTATATATATATATATATATATATTATATATATATTAAAAATGAGCCGCGATAGCTCAGTGGTTAGTGAACTGGACTACAAAGGACAAGGGGTAGAGTTTGATTCCAATCGACGGCTTTCGTGTTCACCCAGCCTTTAATGGGTACTGGATTTTTTTCTGGGAAAGTAAAGCGGCACGGGCGTAATACCGACCACATTAGCCCAAAAATCATGTGCAAAAGGTCTGTAAAATTTATGGTCACTAACACTATATTCGATCTCGACAGTTATTTATCATTTCTGCTGTTGACCTTCTGCCAAGCCATTCTCTTAAGATGCCTGATATCTTTTCTCTTTGCTTCCCTCTATCTCTTCGTCCCTAAAATTGTCCAAGTAGTCAATATATTCCAGCTGTTCTCATCTGAATAAACTGCCAAGCAATGATGATTGTTTCTTCCTAATGTTGGAAATTAGCTCTCTTATATTGGAAATCAGCTTTCTTTTTGCTTTGGTCTCTTTCAGAACGTTTTCATCACTCTTCTTAGCTGTCCATGATATTTTCAATATTCTCCTGTAAGAACACATTTCTACAGTGTCCAGCGATTTTTCTTCTATGTTTTTCTATTGTCCACGATTCACATCTATATATTAAGGCTGCCTCTACATATCTTTTTTTAATTGTTTATATTGTCAAAAATGGATTGCATAGTATCTTCCTCATTGTTGGAAACCTGCTTTTTCCTGAGCTATTCTGTATCTCTCCTATGTTGTACATCTAATATATATATATTTATATGGACATACTATATAATTTATGATATTCTCGATATAAGGTATCTGAGAACTTATGAATTCGTCCAAAGTTCACTGATAATTATTCTAATCAGAATAAAAACAATAGCGTTTTAATTTTAATATTTCTCTTTCTTTTTCCTTATATTTTCGTACGTCTGCTAGCAGATACTGTGTTTTGCAAAGTGCGGCCACGTTCATCCGTTTCCAGCGCTCATTTTTCCCCGGGACTGCTTCTCATGCCTGCGTGATATTCTAGAGCAATACTAACACAGAGAATGATTGTAAGAGTTCTCATTACCTTTCAAACACTGGGACCCGGTGCGATGAAGATTAATAATTAATTTCTACATGACAATAAACGTTGCGTGACATTCATGAACCTGACATCATTGAACGCAATCATCTGTGATAGAAACATTCATGAATCTTTATTTTATTTATCTAAGATTGTCAAGTGTTATGAGCATGAACGGCCAGGAACGCGTTGCGGTAAATTTCTTTACTTTTAAAGGCCAAATCTGTAATAAACCTTTTACTGTATCCAGTCATCGACACTCACTGAATGCCCGCCGCGATTTTTCAAAAGTGCCTTTACTCGACCGATACTCAAGATTAGCTCGATCTACAAAAGAATCGTTCATTCTAAAATTCTCATTATCAAAGACACTGATCATCTCATAGTGGGCAATATGTGGACATGAAAATTAACATATGACCTTTCTATCATGAAGACTGTTATAACAGTTGAAAGTGTCAGCTTTAAAGGAGTGATTTGACATTAGAAAAAAGAGTAAGCATAAACCAACGTTAATCATTTCTTTGATCATACGCTTAACAAATATAGAGTACACCAGAGTTTCACTGCTTTCTCGTTTCATGGGATTTGGTGAAACAGTTTCAGGAAAACTATTTTTTTTTCTAAAATATAAGGAAGGAAAAACCCAGCTTATAGGTAACGGAAAACTAAAACTATTTCCAGTTTATATTCCCATCGTATAGCCACAGACAGTGCGGGTGTAATACTGACCACATTACCTCAAAAACTATGTGACGAAGGTCTGTAACGATTATGGTTACTAACACCATGTTCCCTATACACCACGTGGCGTGACGAGGCTCTTGACTTTTAATAGCCACTAACAGCGTTAACGCAGATATGCGTGTACAGACCCTTTAAGATCTGATGTGTTCCGATATTAATTTCGTTTTATGTGATGAAATGATATGATCATCATCATTGGATGCCGACTTCGCATCGCAGGTTGGCCATTATGAATCTCCATGGCCTTCTTTAGAACAGTACGTGATGAGGCTCCAATCTCATTCACGGTGGGCAGCCATATTTGTTTTTCGTGTTGCTTGTGTATATTATGCCGCTTGTGTAACACACACTTTGCTGTTTTCTCCTTCTGAGCCGTTGATTATTTCTGATTCTTCCGCCCCATCTACCATCACAGACTGTACATTCGGGATGGACATTCCCGGTAGGCGCTTTTGTTGTTAAAATATACACTTGTCAGCCGAACTGAGAACACACGTTTACCTATCGATGATAGGTCAAACACATCGACAATGGGACGATAGAAATACAGTAATTCGTAACTGTGTCATACCGGTTGGCGTAGGCAATCATGTCCTTCCATAACCTTTTATCTTCTGCGCATCGTATCAATTCTGTTGTTGACTGTTTTCCATGCCATGACACCAAGCTATTCAGTATTTTCTCTCTTTGTCGCCCGCGATCTGTCTTTCCTTTTATTTTTCTTGTTGTAACCAAGTATTCCAACTTTCCCCTTCTCATGATGTGCCCGAAAAATGTTGATTGTTTCTTTCTGACGTTTTTTTAAGAGCTCCCTTTTTGTGTTGGCCTCTTTGAGAACTTACTCATTGGTCTTTTTAGCTGTCCAGGGAACTTTGAACATTCTTCTGAGAAATCCCATCTCTGTGGCCTCTAATCGTCTTTTTATTTGTTTGTCTACTGTCCATGATTCGCTTCCATAGGTCAACTGTAACTGTTGTAAAATTTCTATAACTTTTAAGATAGAGAAAAACATAACTCATCATTACCGTAATTGTTGTAACATTTATATAACTTTAAATAAAGAAAAAACTGCTCATTACTGTAACAGTAACATTTCTATAATGAGTGTTTTAGAAGAATTGATAGAGCGAAATAAGTGATCTTCACCTCCAAACACACTCCACTTATTCTCTTCCATGTCTTTAAAGAGAATCATCCTTCTTCTTTCCTTCCTCATGTCTTTCAGTAGAAAGGAGAGAAAAAGAATACAGTCTTATTTCTTCTTTTACCTTCTCATGCTAGTGTTATGTTGTCTTGTGTCTCTAACTCTATTATTTAATCAACCCATCTTTTTTGTGGTCAGCTATTTCATGTATATATTCTCATTACTTTAGCTGATAATTAATTCCTTGTTACTTTATGTCTTAGATTAGTTACGTAACAAAAAGTAATTTTTATTTTACTTTCATGTTGAATGGATACAAAAGGAAGTAAAGAGAGAGAAAGAGAGAAAGAGAGAAAGAGAGAAAGAGAGAGAGAGAGAGCTAGACAGAGAGAGAGAGAGAAAAAGAGAGAGAAAGAGAGAGGGCAAGAGAGAGAGAAATAGAGAGGGAGAAATAGAGAGAAAGATGGAGAGAGAGAGATAAAGAGTGAGAAAGAGAGAGAAAGAGACAGAGAAAGAAAGCGAGAGAGAAAAAAAAGAGAAAAGAGAGAGAGAGAAGAAGAGAAAAAAAAAAGAGAGAGAGAAAGATCATATGGGGTCGAGGAAGTGATAACACGGCGGAGAGCCAAAATAAAAGGAGACAATGTCCTGATAACCCGTTATCAAAAGGTCAAGGTAAAGTACGAGACATGAACCGGCGTCTTAGCACGCAAGTTTACACCCAGATGTGCTTGGCTGCTTATACAGAAGTGTTCGGAGACTTCTGGATAGTGTCGCTTCAAGCATCGAAACTCACGATGCGAGGCAGCATTCCTCACCTTACCAGAGTATTATACACTGGTACCCATTTCTGCCAGCGTCTGGGTCGACCGCGGGAGTATTTTTTTTCCAACCACGAGTACAGCTCACACTGCTTCCAGCGGGAATCGAACACGGGTTGTCCGAACGTCGGTAGTCCAGGTGGGTGGTTTATCCAACCAGGCAACCGTTGCCTCCCTTTCCATTTATATGATATTGGTCAGTTAAAGAGAGAGAGGAAAGAGACAAAGAGAGGGAGAGAGATGGTGACAGAGAGAAACAAAGAGAAGGAGAGAGATGGTGACAGAGGGAGACAAAGAGAGGGAGAGAGATGGTGACAGAGGGAGACAAAGCGAGGGAGAGAGATTGTGACAGAGGGAGACAAAGAGAGGGAGAAAGATTGTGACAGAGGGAGACAAAGAGAGGGAGAGAGATTGTGACAGAGGGAGACGAAGAGAGGAAGAGAGATTGTGACAGAGGGAGAAAAAGAGAGGGAGAGAGATTGTGACAGAGGGAGACAAAGAGAGAGAGAGAGATGGTGACAGAGAGAGGAAGAGAGATGGTGACAGAGAGAGACAAAGAGAGGGAGAGAGATGGTGACAGAGAGAGACAAAGAGAGGAAGAGAGATGGTGACAAGAGAGACAAAGAGAGGGAGAGAGATTGTGACAGAGGGAGACAAAGAGAGGGAGAGAGATGGTGACAAGAGAGACAAAGAGAGGGAGAGAGACGGTGACAGAGAGAGACAAAGAGAGGAAGAGAGATGGTGACAGAGAGAGACAAAGAGAGGGAGAGAGATGGTGACAAGAGACACAAAGAGAGGGAGAGAGATGGTGACAAGAGAGATAAAGAGAGGAAGAGAGATGGTGACAGAGAGAGACAAAGAGAGGGAGAGAGATGGTGACAAGAGAGACAAAGAGAGGGAGAGAGATGGTGACAAGAGAAACAAAGAGAGGAAGAGAGATGGTGACAAGAGAGACAAAGAGAGGAAGAGAGATGGTGACAGAGAGAGACAAAGAGAGGGAGAGAGATGGTGACAAGAGACACAAAGAGAGGGAGAGAGATGGTGACAAGAGAGATAAAGAGAGGAAGAGAGATGGTGACAGAGAGAGACAAAGAGAGGGAGAGAGATGGTGACAAGAGAGACAAAGAGCGAGAGAGATGGTGACAAGAGAGACAAAGAGAGGAAGAGAGATGGTGACAAGAGAGACAAAGAGAGGAAGAGAGATGGTGACAGAGAGAGACAAAGAGAGGGAGAGTGATTGTGACAGAGGGAGAAAAAGAGAGGGAGAGAGATGGTGATGAGAGAGACAAAGAGAGGGAGAGAGAGATGGTGACAGAGAGAGAGACAAAGAGAGGGAGAGATGATAGTGACAGAGGGAAACAAAGAGATGGAGAGAGATGGTGACAGAAACATGGAGAGAGATGGTGACAGAGAGGAGAGAGATGGTGACAGAGAGAGACAAAGAGAGGGAGAAATATTGTGACAGAGAGAGAGAAAGAAATGGTGACAGAGAGAGGGAGAGAGATGGTGACAGAAACATGGAGAGAGATGGTGACAGAGAGAAGGAGAGAGATGGTGACAAAGAGAGACAAAGAGAGGAAGAGAGATGTTGACAGAGAGAGAGAAAGAAATATTGCCAGAGAGAGGGAGAGAGATGGTGACAGAGGGAGACAGAGATATAGAGAGACAGAGATATAGAGAGACAGAGATATAGAGAGACAGAGAAAAACAAACGGACAGAGTGGACCACATGAAGTCACAGAGACACGCAAAGAGACGCAGAGCGGTAAAGAGAGAAAGTAAGAGACAGAGAGACACACCAAGAGACTTAGAGAAACACATACATAAATATACAGAGAGATACACAGATTGAGAGACACACACAGTAAGATATACAGAAAGAGAAAGAAAGAGATGGAGAGAGTCAGAGAGACATAAAGAAAGAAACAGATACAAACACAGACAAAGACACTCAGAGAGACTCTTAGATAGAGAGACACATAGAAAGAGTTAATGCGTCAAATAGCCTGGTTACCGTTATAACCAAATGAAAGAAGATAAGACAACCAAAACAAGGTAAAAAAAAATAACATTAATTAATCTATTAATATATCTTCATCTTCTTCTTCATCGTTTTTATCTGATTACTGATGAGAACTATGTCATCAGCAAAGTCCAGGTCCTCCAAATGGTCTCCTTGTATCCATTCGATGCCTTTATTACCAGTGCAGCATTTCTTCATTATGAAGTCCATAACAATTCCAAATAACAAGGGCGATAAAATACATCCTTGTTTAACCCCAGTTTCTATTGGGAAACATTCGCTCAGTCCTTCCTCTGTTCGAACTGCACATGTGTAACCATCATACATGTCTTTGATAATATTTATGATTTTTGATGGTAAGCCATATTGCTTCAGAATTTTCCACAAAGAATCTCTATGAATACTATCAAATGCTTTTTTGAAGTCGATGCAGGAAAACACAAATGAACTATCATCAATAGCCAGCAAAATTGGGCTTGAGGTCAATCATGAAAAGACTAAAGTCATGAAAAGTTTAATTCCAACAAGTGACAAAATATACATGGAAAACAAACCAGTAGAAGAGATCGATCACTTCATCTATCTTGGAAGTCACATTGATCGAGAAGGGGATACGAGCAAAGAAATTAGAATCAGACTGGCTAAAGCAGCAATGTCTTTCAGAAGCCTTGAAAAGTTGTGGAAATCAAAACTCATTAGCACAAACACAAAACTTAGGCTATTCAAATCAAATGTACTATCAACCCTTACGTATGCGTGTGAAAGCTGGAAAACAACAAGAGATATAGAAACAAAGTTGAACGCATTCGAAAATAAATGTCTAAGGAAAATACTTGGTATAGAATGGAACGAATTCAAAACAAACGAGGAAATTAGAGAAATCGCCAATCAACCACTAATATCTTCAGTAATAAAGAAAAGACGATGGTCATACGTTGGACATGTGATGAGAAGAGATAATAATCGAATAGCAAAGCAAGCCCTCATATGGGAAACAACAGGTAAAAGAAAAAGAGGAAGACCCAGGGAGACACTGAGAAGAACATTGATGAGAGAGGCAAGAGCAGCAGGAATCGGCTCCCTCAATGAGATAGAACTGCTTGCACAGAACAGAGACAGATGGCGAGATTTGATAAAATATCTTTAAAAGAAAACTGCTAGAACAAAAATTCATATAGGAGAAGGTGTATCTTGGTCTACGCCCTATGGGCCGGTTACGGCTCGAAAGGTCAATAGATAGATAGATCTTCTTCTTCTATCCTTCCTCCATTGCCGTTGGCGTGGAGGGGAGATACAATCTGCGATTCTTTGCTCTTCTGTTGGCCTCTTCTGGTGTTATCCCTCCTAGTGACTCTAGTATTCCCTTTATCCATCTCTTTAATTTAATAATAATATATTAATGTATAATTCCTTAAAACTCCACATTACAACTACGTTTTTGGTACTCCGTGGTTCCCCCTTTATTTACTACCCTAAGCGTGTTATTATGTTGATTAATGTTTAATCTAAAGCTGCGTACACTGAAAGCACAATCTCCATTTTTGTTCACTGAACGAATCGCACAAACCGAAGAGTAAAAGAACAAACGAAGCATCGCTGCCTTGGGGAAACATAAACTACACAGACAAACGAAAATTAATTGAAGAGGAGTCAGTTATGTTTGAGATGAGTGCTGAGGCATATGAGCACATCTCTTTGAAGTTAGATATTACCTCAGCAGGAAAAGTTATTATGCTGCTTGATATATCACGCGGATCGTTAAGTTTATTATTACAATTTTGCAATATTTGAACATAGAGCCAGTTGCGGGTAGCTGATGAAGGTGACTATAGGCCGTAGAGATTGTTAGTTTGACTTTATACTTTACTGCCGTTATTTTGATGCACAATTGATTTTTTTTTATTTATCATCAACGTTATTTATAAAGATCAGAATGATAATTTTAAACTAAACTACTTTTAGTTTTTATAAAGTTTAGAATTATAATTTTAAACTAAACTACTTTTAGTATTTATAAAGTCTAGAATTATAATTTCAAACTACACTTCTTTTAGTATTTATAAAGTCTAGAATTATAATTTCAAACTACACTTCTTTTAGTATTTATAAAGTTTAGAATTATAATTTCAAACTAAACTTCTTTTAGTATTTATAAAGTTTAGAATTATAATTTCAAACTACACTTCTTTTAGTATTTATAAAGTCTAGAATTATAATTACAAACTACACTTCTTTAAGTATTTATAAAGTTTAGAATTATAATTTCAAGCTAAACGTCTTTGATGCTGTAAAATATTTTTTTTTTATTCTGGAAAATGAGAGAGAAAATAAAAAGTTTGGGGGGGGGGAGAGAGAGAAAGGGATGTATGGAGCGTTCAACACCAGGGCTGAGCGCGGCTAGCGACTCATAGCTAACTGTTTGCGTCAGGATTGGTGAACCATAACTAATGAAGGTGAGAGGACTTCCGGTCAATATGTCGGGTAGGCGACAGGAACCGTTGATGTTCTGTCTGAAAAACATTCCTTGTTGCAGTTTCATCATATTAAAAGTACGGCTTGCTGCCGCAGCTATTAAGTTTAGTGCCCTGTGCACACCGTGAGCTGTGTTCTTCATCCGGATCATATTATGATATTTCGATTGCTTATGATGAATGGTGATATCCTATCTATCTATCTATTGTCCTTTCGAGCCGAAGACGGCACATAGGGCAGAACCACAATCTCAAAAACAGAAACCTTGCGTGCCAAAATGGCACATATTGCGGAGATCGCTACTTCTAAAATCTACGGCTCTGTTTTCATAACAATACTTTTTACAATGACAGCTTGTCAAGCCATCGATCAACCTCCTTAGTCGCCTCTTACGACATGCCTGGACTACATACACAGTGTCACTATTCTTTACTTCCCTCATAATGAGGCCCCGGTAACACACGGGAAAGATATACAATGACGTTGGACAATTCGATTGCGTTCACTTGCAGTGCTGCTACGCCTTACGTCGTTTGGAGTGTGCTGTGGCCGCTATGTTGGGACTGCAGCTGCTTTTATTTGTTTGAATTCGTCAATGAGATGAGTGGTTTCTTCGGAAAATTCCACTTGCACGGGCGACTGAGCAATTATGGATTTTAATTCGTTTGCAGTGATGCCCGGGGCCTTCGATTAACTATAACTAATCAAGGTCCTTTCTTAACGTTCTTTGTAGTAACAGACTAACTGATATTAATCAAGATAATTTCTTAATGTTCTAAATATTAACAGACTAACTATAACTAATCAAGGTCCTTTCTTAACGTCCTCCTAGAACAGACTAACTATAACTAATCAAGGTCCTTTCTTAACGTCCTCCTGGAACAGACTAACTATAACTAATCAAGATCATTTCTTAACGTTCTTCCTGGAACAGACTAACTATAACTAATCAAGATCCTTTCTTAACGTTCTTCCTGGAACAGACTAACTATAACTAATCAAGATCCTTTCTTGACGTTCTTCCTGGAACAGACTAACTATAACTAATCAAGATCATTTCTTAACGTTCTTCCTGGAACAGACTAACTATAACTAATCAAGATCATTTCTTAACGTTCTTCCTGGAACAGACTAACTATAACTAATCAAGATCCTTTCTTGACGTTCTTCCTGGAACAGACTAACTATAACTAATCAAGATCATTTCTTAACATTCTTCCTGGAACAGACTAACTATAACCAATCAAGATCATTTCTTAACGTTCTTCCTGGAACAGACTAACTATAACTAATCAATGTCCTTTCTTAACGTTCTTCCTAGTAACAGACTAACTATAACTAATCAAGGTCCTTTCTTAACGTTTTTCCTGGAACAGACGAACTATAACTAATCAAGATCCTTTCTTAACGTTCTTCCTGGAACAGACTAACTATAACTAATCAAGATCCTTTCTTAACGTTCTTCCTGGAACAGACTAACTATAACTAATCAAGATCCTTTCTTAACGTTCTTCCTGGAACAGACTAACTATAACTAATCAAGATCCTTTCTTAACGTTCTTCCTAGTAACAGACGAACTATAACTAATCAAGATAATTTCTTAACGTTCTTCCAGGAACAGACTAACTATAACTAATCAAGATAATTTCTTAACGTTCTTCCTGGAACAGACTAACTATAACTAATCAAGATCCTTTCTTAATGTTCTTCCTGGAACAGACTAACTATAACTAATCAAGATCATTTCTTAACGTTCTTCCTGGAACAGACTAACTATAACTAATCAAGATCATTTCTTAACGTTCTTCCTAGTAACAGACGAACTATAACTAATCAAGGTCCTTTCTTAACGTTCTTCCTGGAACAGACTAACTATAACTAATCAAGGTCCTTTCTTAACGTTCGTCCTGGAACAGACTAACTATAACTAATCAAGATCCTTTCTTAACGTTCTTCCTAGTAACAGACGAACAATAACTAATCAAGATCCATTGTGAACGTTCTTTCTGGAACAGACTAACTATAACTAATCAAGATCATTTCTTAACGTTCTTCCTGGAACAGACTAACTATAACTAATCTAGATTCTTTATTAACGTTCTTCCTGGAACAGACTAACTATAACTAATCAAGATAATTTCTTAACGTTCTTCCTGGAACAGACTAACTATAACTAATCAAGATAATTTCTTAGCGTTCTTCCTAGTAACAGACGAACTATAAATAATCAAGATTCTTTCTTAACGTTCTTCCTAGTAACAGACGAACTATAACTAATCAAGATCATTTCTTAACGTTCTGCCTAGTAACAGACGAACTATAACTAATCAAGATAATTTCTTAACATTCTGCCTAGTAACAGACTAACTATAACTAATCAAGATCCTTTCTTAACGTTCTTCCTGGAACAGACTAACTATAACTAATCAAGGTCCTTTCTTAACGTTCTTCCTAGTAACAGACTAACTATAACTAATCAAGATGATTTCTTAACGTTCCTCTTAGAACAAACTAACTATAACTAATCAAGATCCTTTCTTACCGTTCTTCCTGGTAACAGACGAACTATAACTAATCAAGATCCTTTCTTAACGTTCTTCCTGGCAACAGACGAACTATAGCTAATCAAGATCCTTTCTTAACGTTCTTCCTGGAACAGACGAACTATAACTAATCAAGATCCTTTCTTAACGGTCTTCCTGGAACAGACTAACTATAACTAATCAAGATCCTTTCTTAACGTTCTTCCTGGAACAGACTAACTATAACTAATCAAGATCCTTTCTTAACGTTCTTCCTGGAACAGACTAACTATAACTAAGCAAGATCCTTTCTTAACGTTCTTCCTGGAACAGACTAACTATAACTAAGCAAGATCCTTTCTTAACGTCCTTCCTAGTAGCAGACTAACTATAACTAATCAAGATACTTTCTTAACGTTCTTCCTAGTAACAGACGAACTATAACTAATCAAGATCCTTTCTTAACGTTCTTCCTAGTAACAGACTCACTATAGTTATAACTGACCTGGGTTGAAAACCAACAAGAAGCGTTGGTGAGTTTTCAAAAATGGCAAAAATGAATCCGTGGTTTTATGACGTTACCCTCCGCTGATCTCTTGGGTTGTGAGATCCAATGCATTCCCATCTCGGATAACGGCAATAAACAGGAGGTCCGGAGTGCATTCGCGCACGTTAAAGAACCCTTGCCAGTTAAAATTGAAAATATTAGGCCATACACATGGACACTGGGAGGGAGAAAATTGTTAGTAGTGTGGATCCCAGGGCTTGCTACAGAGGTCGTGCACGTTTGTCAACATTCTATTCGGATTTTCTCGAGATTCTCGAGGAGCATTTCGTAGCACCTATGGGTTCGCCCGGTGTGCAGTGATGATGATGATCCTAACAACAAACAAATAATCATGATCCTAACGACAAACAAACAACCATGATGTTAACAACAAATAAACATGATCGTAACAACAAACAACCATGATCCTAACAACAAACAAACATTACCCTAACAACAAACAAACAACCGTGATCCTAACAACAAACAAACAACCGTGATCCTAACAACAAACAAACATTACCCTAACAACAAACAAACAACCGTGATCCTAACAACAAACAAACATGATCCTAACAACAAACAACCATGATCCTAACAACCCTAACAACAAACAAACAACCGTGATCCTAACAACAAACAAACATTACCCTAACAACAAACAAACATTACCCTAACAAGTAACAAACAACCGTGATCCTAACAACAAACAAACAACCGTGATCCTAACAATAAACAAGCAACCGTGATCCTAACAACAAACAAACAACCGTGATCCTAACAACAAACAAACAACCGTGATCCTAACAACAAACAAACAACCGTGATCCTAACAATAAACACACAACCGTGATCTTAACAACAAACAAACATGATCCTAACAACAAACAACCATGATCCTAACAACAAACAAACATTACCCTAACAACAAACAAACATTACCCTAACAACAAACAAAAATTACCCTAACAACAAACAAACATTACCCTAACAACAAACAAACATTACCCTAACAATAAACAAACATGACCCTAACAACAAACAAACATTACCCTAACAACAAACAAACATGATCCTAACAACAAACAAACATTACCCTAACAACAAACAAACATTACCCTAACAACAAACAAACATGATCCTAACAACAAACAAACATTACCCTAACAACAAACAAACATGATCCTAACAACAAACAAACAACCATGATCCTGGCAAGAAACAAACATGATCCTAACAACTAACAAACATGATCCTAACAACAAACAAACATGATCCTAACAACAAACAACCATGATCCTAACAACCAACAACCATGTTCCTAACAACAAACAAACATGATCCAGCAACAAACAAACATGATCCTAACAACAAACAACCATGATCCTAAGAACAAACAAACATGATCCTAACAACAAACAACCATGATCCTAACAACAAACTAACAACCATGATCCTAACAACAAACAACCATGATCCTAACAACAAACAACCATGATCCTAACAACAAACTAACATGATCCTAACAACAAACTAATCATGATCCTAACAACAAACTAACAACCAATATCCTAACAACAAACAACCATGATCCTAACAACAAACAAACATTACCCTAACAACAAACAAACATTACCCTAACAACAAACAAACATGATCCTAACAACAAACAAACATTACCCTAACAACAAACAAACATGATCCTAACAACAAACAAACAACCATGATCCTGGCAAGAAACAAACATGATCCTAACAACAAACAAACATGATCCTAACAACAAACAAACATGATCCTAACAACAAACAAACATGATCCTAACAACAAACTAACAACCATGATCCTAACAACAAACAACCATGATCCTAACAACAAACAACCATGATCCTAACAACAAACTAACATGATCCTAACAACAAACTAACAACCAATATCCTAACAACAAACAACCATGATCCTAACAACAAACAAACAACCATGATCCTAACAACAAACAAACAACCATGATCCTAACAACAAACAATCAACCATGATCCTAACAACAAACAAACAACCATGATCCTAACAACACACAACCATGATCCTAACAACAAACAAACAACCATGATCCTAAAAACAAACAAACAACCATGATCCTAACAACTAACTAACAACCATGATCCTAACAACAAACAACCATGATCCTAACAACAAACTAACATGATCCTAACAACAAACAACCATGATCCTAACAACAAACTAACATGATCCTAACAACAAACAACCATGATCCTAACAACAAACAAACAAAGATGATCCTAACAACAAACAATCAACCATTGTCCTAATAACAAGTAAACAACCGTGTTCCTAACAACAAACAATCAACCATGATCCTAACAACAAACAAACAAAGATGATCCTAACAACAAACAATCAACCATGATCCTAACAACAAACAAACAAAGATGATCCTAACAACAAACAAATAACCAACATTTCTGTTTGTTTTTTACTCTTACAGTTTCATTTGATCAAATTCTCTTCAAATTGTGAACATCTGTAAGATAACACTTTTGTTTTGTTATATTTTAATTGTTTGATAACATCGAAGCAGATTCTGTATCATTCCTAGTGTAACAAGCACGGACGATAACTCAGGCAAGTGAAAAGATAATTCCGGGAACTGTGATGAGAAAGATTCCCAAAATCTCTTCCACTTCTCACCAATTAACAAAAAATATCAGCAAAGTTATTTTGGCAGAACTGAAAAAAAAATTAATTAAAACGTGCAAGTTAATTTCATTAAGGAAAGAATCGGGCATTTTCTTGGACATACCAAACAACGCTATAATGGATTTGACAATCAAGTAAATACTGGAGGGTATAAGTTTTGGAAAGCGGAGAAGGGGGTGACCAGGATTCGGATTGGGCAAAACGTCAAGGATTTCATATTGGAGAACACACAATATGGAGTGTAACACAGAAGACAATGAGAAACATTCAGACTAGCAGATATAAGAGTGTCTTCCTCCCATAGAAGGATACAGCACGATGATGTTGATGATGAGAATGATTATGATGAGAATGATGATGATGATGATGATGATGATGATGATGAGGAGGAGAATGATGCGAATGATGATGTTTATGATGAGGAGAAGGATGAAAATGATGATTTTCGAAAACATTCGAAAATAAATGTCAAAGGAAAATACTTGGTATAGCGTGGAGCGAATTCAAAATAAATGAGAAAATTAGAGAAATCGACAGTCAACCACAAATATCTTCAGTAATAAAGAAAAGACGATGGTCATATGTTGGACATGTGATGAGAAGAGATAATACCCGAATAGCAAAGCAAGCCCTCATGTGGGAAACAACAGATAAGAGGAAAAGAGGCAGACCCAGTGAGACACTGAGAAGAAATTGATGAGAGCTAAGAACAAGAGGAATCGGCTCCCTGAATGATATAGAGTTGCTTGCACAGAACAGAGACAAATGGGAAGATTTGATAAAATATCTTTAAAAGAATTGAAAACTGCTAGAACAAAATTTAGATAAGAGAAGGAGTATCATGGTCTACGCCCTACGGGCCGGCTACGGTTCGAAAGGTCAATAGATTCTACATGGAACACTTCTGATCGAATCTACGGTCTATACCTGGTCGTATATACTACTTGTCTTAGCTGTAACCCAACACAGTGGCGTGCAGGAAAGAGAGAGGACAAACAAAATAGAAAAAAAGTTATAGTTAAAGCTTTATGTAGTTAATAGACGACACAATTTGAATGACGATTCGGCTAAATAGTATTTTATCTATAATTTCTCTCTGGGACAAGCATCCCTGGTCTCAGCAGCGAGGCTTAATTGAAACGTAAATTGCTCATAAAAAAAACAACTATCTTTACGTCACATAGTACCATTGCTGGTGTATGTCGGGGGAGGGGGGGGGCGCAACGATAGAACCAGAGGGATAAAGGCCGCTTGGTCAAGCAGTCGCCACGACGTGTGAGACTCAGGATTTTTATTTCACCACCGATAGAAAAAATCCTTTCTGTCTACTGCGGGCTTCAAACAACGTACGTCAGCTTTTTCAGCCAGCGGAACAGTGGTTTTAGCCGCACGGCCACGCGCACCATCGACGGGCTAAAAAATAATATGAGTACTCCCTAAGTCGTAATTAT
Source organism: Megaustenia siamemsis (assembly GCA_032433765.1). Lineage (NCBI taxonomy): Eukaryota > Metazoa > Mollusca > Gastropoda > Stylommatophora > Ariophantidae > Megaustenia > Megaustenia siamemsis. The sequence continues at coordinate 15,724,769 of JAVIAB010000156.1, read as the reverse complement.
CTGCCTGTGCGGCGAAGGACCCCTGTACAAACGTCTGCCAGGAAAAAAACAGATTAACACGCACAATTCAGTTCTAAGTCTCTAGGGATTTCGAAAGAGGTAAAAGTTGGCGAACGACGAAGAAAATAAATAACTTGAAATAATCGGTTGTGTTCATGACAGTAGTGTATCTGTGTTGTACTTTATATTGTCTCTCGGCACACGGCCATGATGCCTGACTTTGACAGCAGTGTATCTGTGTTGTACTTTATACTGTCTCTCGGCACACGGCCATGATGCCTGACTTTGACAGCAGTGTATCTGTGTTGTACTTTATACTGTCTCTCGGCACACGGCCATGATGCCTGACTTTGACAGCAGTGTATCTGTGTTGTACTTTATACTGTCTCTCGGCACACGGCCATGATGCCTGACTTTGACAGCAGTGTATCTGTGTTGTACTTTATACTGTCTCTCGACACACGGCCATGATGCCTGACTTTGACAGCAGTGTATCTGTGTTGTACTTTATACTGTCTCTCGGCACACGGCCATGATGCCTGACTTTGACAGCAGTGTATCTGTGTTGCACTTCATACTGTCTCTCGACACACGGCCATGATGCCTGACTTTGACAGCAGTTATCTAGTTTTGATCCTCGATGTTCTAGTGTATCGTTTCCATTTTTGCTAGGATTACGCGATCCATTTTTGCTAGGATTACGCGATCCATTTTTTGCTAGGATTACGCGATCAATTTTTGCTAGGATTACGCGATCAATTTTTGCTAGGATTACGCGATCAATTTTTGCTAGGATTACGCGATCAATTTTTGCTAGGATTATGCAATTCATTTTTGCCAGGTTTAAGCGATCCATTTTTGCCAGGATTACGCGATCCATTTTGGAAGGGATTTCACGATCCATTTTTGCATAGACTACACGAACCATTTTTGCCGTTGTTACGCGATCTATTTTGACCAGGATTACGCGATCAATTTTTGCCAGGATTATGCGATCCATTTTTGCCAGGATTACACGAACCATTTCTCTCTCTCTCTCTCTCTCTCTCTCACTCTCACTCTCTCTCTCTCTCTCTCTCTCTCTCTCTTCTATTATCTATTTTGGCGCGTTCAAATTATGATATTTTACTACACTGACATTTTTTAATGAAATTGTAACTTGAAATTGTAACAAACTATGAATATCTTGGATCTGTCAGAAACTAACAATGGAGACTGCAGGAAAGAGATGAAAAAAAATATAGCAATAGCAACACAAAGTTTGAAGACCATGTGGCACAATACCAGCAATGCAGTAACATTAAAATAGATGTGGACATGTATTTTCACGATAGCAACATATGGTTGTGAATCATGGACAGTCTGACAAACAGCAAGGAAGAAAATTGATTCATTTGAAACAAAATGTTACAGAAAAAAATAATGAAACCTTGAATAATGAAAAAGAGCAATGAAGACATATTAAGTGATTTAAACATTAAAAGGGACTGGCTTATAAACACGTTTCTACAGAGGAAATTATAATAGTATCACCATCATCATCATCATTATTATCATCATCGTCATCATCATCATGTGCCATACTGATCGGTGTAAGCGATCATATCCTTCCACAATCAACATTGTATTGTATCAGTTCTGTTGTTGACTGTTGTCCATGCCATGACATCAAGCTATCTAGTATATTCTCTCTTTGTCGTCCGCGCTCTCTCTCTCTCTCTACTTTGCCAGTTGTAACCAAGTATTCTAACTTTCCTTTTCCATGATCATCATCATCATCGAGTGCCGTCTCCGTATTGAAGGTTGGCTACCATGGAGCGCAATTCTGCTCTGTCTCTTGCTTTGATGGTGCAGGTTGTCATAGGCTGCATGTCCATCTTTTGATATTACTCGTCCATGTTAGTCTTGGTCTGCCTCTGCCTCTTTTACCTATTTTTTTCCCCTCCAGGATTACTTTTAGGAGGCTGTTGTGTCTTTTAACATGGCCCAAAAATCGTATTTGTCTTGTTTGTATTTCCATGATATGCTCGAAAAGTGTTGATTATTTATTTCTGTTTTTTAGGAACTCTTTTTTTGGTGCTGGCTTCTTTGAGAATTTCATCCTGGGTTTTTTTTAGCTGTCCAGGGAACTCTCAACATTCTTCTGAAACTATGGCCACGTGAAAGACACCTTTCCCCCTGAGCTATTGGCACTGATTGCTACACGGGGAGTGCAGCTCGTACACTCTACCCACGGTGGGTCGTATCAACTCTGTTGTTGATTGTATACCGTAGCCACAACGCTTAGCTACTTAGTTTCTTCTATCTTTGTCGTCCGCGATCTCACTTTCCATGTATTTTACCTGTTGTAACCAACATTATACATAATACACAACAGAAATGATAAAAAGCTGCCGAGATCGAAAGTTGTGGAGAGACCTGATCACCTACGCCAGCAGGCTCGGTACTTGATGATGATGATGAAACAAACATTGATATTTTTCTCATCTCATGATGTGCTCGACAAATGCCGATTTTTATTATTCTGATGCTTTTTGTAACGTTAACTCTTTCCGTACGTTTGGCCGCACAGTGCGTCACTCCCAAATTGATTGGTGTAAACCGCCATCAAACCATATTCTTTTTATATGTCTTGTATCATCTTGGTATAGGTGCAATTAATACCTTGTTCAATTATGTAAAAATTCATACATAATATGTTATATGTTAGATAAATATTAACATGTAGATTGATTCTTAAAATCATGAAACATTTTGTCTTCGAAATCTCTTCCATTGCATTGATAAAAAGCTTCCGGACAGAAGAGTTAAGAATGTCTTCGTTTGTCTTGTCCATTCACATTACATGATTCAAACAATGTGTTCGTTGTTTCCACCTGAATTTGATAAAACGTTTAATCTCAATCTTCATTTATAGAACCTAATCATTACTTTTATTAGTTCAATAAGGAATCTTAAACATGTGCATGTAAAACTACATTTTTGTATTTTCCTAGAACTATCTGATCTGTTAAGTATATATATATATAATACACTCTACAATACAATCTTAATTCTAACGTTGCGCAACCAATGCCAGCCCTGGACCCTAGATGCAAGAACAATCAGAAAAATACCCTCTACTGAGATGAAATGTGTTAGACGAATGACAGGAAACAGTCTGAGAGATAAGATTAGAAATGAAGAAGTGAGAAAAAAGCTAGGAATAGTCCCCGCCATATAATATATAAAGAAACAACATATAAATGGTTTGGCCACGTGACACGACAAAAAGATCAAAACAATACACGAGCTCTCAATAAACGTTGCGAGAACACCAGACCCAAGGGTTGACTACGAAAAAGATGTATCGATGAAATACTAGAAGCACTAGGAAACATAGCAGCAGAGACGAACAGAAGAGCGAAAGACCGCTAATTATATCACTTCTCGACGCTGATAGGCAAATGATGAAGGAAAGAAAAGAAGATATACTGAGTTCATAACATGTCCATAGGTACTCAGATCCCCTCCTTGGCAAGTATTACAGTGTCCAGCGACTAACGACTCCAGTTCTGTGTTGGTTGATAAGTCTTCTACACGCCCACTTAGTTTCTCGTTTCTGGCTGTGCTCATCTTAACCATCTCTTTCATCTGAAGGAGTGATTATATATATATATATATATATATAGATCCCTTGACATCTTGACAGACAGCAAGTAATCATGATTTATCAGTAGCTTGGTAATATATTAGAATTTCATTCTGGTTGTTTTACTGAGCTGCTTGGTAATATATTAGAATTTCATTCTGGTTGTTTTACTGAGCTGCTTGGTAATATATTAGAATTTCATTCTGGTTGTTTTACTGAGCTGCTTGGTAATATATTAGAATTTCATTCTGGTTGTTTTACTGAGCAGCTTGGTAATATATTAGAATTTCATTATGGTTGTTTTACTGAGCAACGTCTCTTGTGCTCGGATCTACTAATATTGGATTGACAGATCAGACAACAGAATGAACAAGATGCATTCGTAGTGTTTGGTCTCATCTCCTGTCTTCTGCACGTTTTGTCTTCTGATTTTAACATCTCATCACTCTCCTCGACTGTTGCTGTTTCGTTTTATTTTTTGTTCTCCATGTGCTACGATCTGATGCCAGATTTTCCCAGTTTCTTTCACTGATAGAGAATTCCCTCAAGCAAGCACTGCGAATATCCTTATATCTCAACATAGGTCTGCCCTTTGGTCTCTTTCAGTATCTAAGTTCTCCATAAAATAATTATTTAAAAGGAAATAAATTGTGTGTGATAATTTGCCCAGAATTAACCTCAGATGACTGTCTCTACATAACGCTAAAAGAGCTGTGTTCCATTTTATATAAGAGATGAGCATAGAAATATATTTATAATATTTCCCGTCGTCAGTAATGGATTATCGTTTACTCCGGCCAAAATGTAACACAGAGATAATGATAGCAATAATTATTACATTAGTAAAAGCAAGTAACAACATCTAATTCACATGTGAAAGCGATACATTCTATTTAATTATCTAATTTATTTACACCAGTAAGCCTCTCATTGGGAAATCAGTTTAAACTGAACGAGCGAATCTCGAGGGTTATTATTGGCAGAAGACGTGAGCGAGGGAAATCCCTTACCCTCACATTCGCCTCCAGTTGTTCAGGTCAGTGCCTCATTAACTTTTCATCAGAAGCCATCACTCTCTGACCTTAAAGGATCTGTTCTCAGCTGGCGCTAATTATCCGGACTTCTTGTAATTCGCTCACAGCTGGGACGATCAGGGCATCACGTGGGCAATTTGGGAACCGCTGGGACAGTCCGGACACGTCTGGTATAATTGTGAGCTCAGCCCAGGAGTTTATTAAGTCAGGTCAAGCGATATCTCCACAGTGAAAGATACGCTCACTGTATTTTTATTGCTAATATTTTAGTTCTGTCGTTAATTACCATTTATTATTATTATTGTTGTTAAGCATGTGCATTTTAAAGGCAGCAGCAATAGCTCAGTGGTTAGTGAACTGGACTACAAAGGACAAGAGGTCGGGTTCAATTCTGATCGACAGCTTCCAGGTTCACCCAGCCTTTAATGAGTACCTGATCTATTTTATGGGAAAGTAAATCGGGGCGGGTGTAATACCGACCACATTACCTTAAAAATCATGTGCCGAAGGACTATAAAAATTGTAGTCACTAACACCATATTCCCTATACACCACCTGGCGTGACGGGGCTCTTTACTTTACTCTACGTGTATTCTATCGTAATGAAGACATATTAAAAGACTTAAAATTGACAAGAACTAGTTTATAAACACCATTCTACAGAGGAAATTACAATTCTATGGCCTCGTCAAAACACACAGCGGGCTCGATACAACAATAATGGAAGATATGGCTTCTGGACGATATGACAAGGGCAGACCAAGAAGAAAATGACATCATGACAACAAGTTGACAATGAACATGACAACAGATAAAGTGGGAGATCTGGCTAGAGACAGAGATTCTTTCAGACGGGCTGTGGTGAATGTAACGTTCTGTAGGAGATCTGGCTAGAGACAGAGATTCGTTCAGACGGGCTGTGGTGAATGTAACATTCTGTAGGAGATCTGGCTAGAGACAGAGATTCGTTCAGACGGGCTGTGGTGGATGTAACATTCTGTAGGAGATCTGGCTAGAGACAGAGATTCGTTCAGACGGGCTGTGGTGGATGTAACATTCTGTAGGAGATCTGGCTAGAGACAGAGATTCTTTCAGACGGGCTGTGGTGGATGTAACATTCTGTAGGAGATCTGGCTAGAGACAGAGATTCGTTCAGACGGGCTGTGGTGGATGTAACATTCTGTAGGAGATCTGGCTAGAGACAGAGATTCGTTCAGACGGGCTGTGGTGGATGTAACATTCTGTAGGAGATCTGGCTAGAGACAGAGATTCTTTCAGACGGGCTGTGGTGGATGTAACATTCTGTAGGAGATCTGGCTAGAGACAGAGATTCGTTCAGACGGGCTGTGGTGGATGTAACATTCTGTAGGAGATCTGGCTAGAGACAGAGATTCTTTCAGACGGGCTGTGGTGGATGTAACATTCTGTAGGAGATCTGGCTAGAGACAGAGATTCTATCAGACGGGCTGTGGTGGATGTAACATTCTGTAGGAGATCTGGCTAGAGACAGAGATTCTATCAGGCGGGCTGTGGTGGATGTAACATTCTGTAGGAGATCTGGCTAGAGACAGATATTCGTTCAGACGGGCTGTGGTGGATGTAACATTCTGTAGGAGATCTGGCTAGAGACAGAGATTCTATCAGGCGGGCTGTGGTGGATGTAACATTCTGTAGGAGATCTGGCTAGAGACAGATATTTGTTCAGACGGGCTGTGGTGGATGCAACGTTCTGTGGGAGATCTGGCTAGAGACAGAGATTCTTTCAGACGGAATGTGATTAATGTAACGTTCTGTGGGAAATCTGGCTAGAGACAGAGATTCTTTCAGACGAGCTGTGGTGAATGCAACGTTCTGTGGGAGATCTGGCTAGAGACAGAGATTCTTTCAGACGGAATGTGATTAATGTAACGTTCTGTGGGAGATCTGGCTAGAGACAGAGATTCTTTCAGACAGGTAGTGGTGAATGTAACGTTCTGTGGGAGATCTGGCTAGAGACAGAGATTCTTTCAGACGGAATGTGATTAATGTAACGTTCTGTGGGAAATCTGGCTAGAGACAGAGATTCTTTCAGACGAGCTGTGGTGAATGCAACGTTCTGTGGGAGATCTGGCTAGAGACAGAGATTCTTTCAGACGGAATGTGATTAATGTAACGTTCTGTGGGAGATCTGGCTAGAGACAGAGATTCTTTCAGACAGGTAGTGGTGAATGTAACGTTCTGTGGGAGATCTGGCTAGAGACAGAGATTCTTTCAGACAGGCAGTGGTGAATGTAACGTTCTGTGGGAGATCTGGCTAGAGACAGAGATTCTTTCAGACGAGTTGTGATTAATGTAACGTTCTGTGGGAGATCTGGCTAGAAACAGAGATTCTTTCAGACGAGCTGTGGTGAATGTAACGTTCTCTGGGAGATCTGGCTAGAGACAGAGATTCTTTCAGACGAGCTGTGGTGAATGTAACGTTCTGTGGGAGAACTGGCTAGAGACAGAGATTTTTTCAGACGAGCTGTGGTGAATGTAACGTTCTGTGAGAGATGTGACTAGAGACAGAGATTCTTTCAGACGGGATGTGATTAATGTAACGTTCTGTGGGAGATCTGGCTAGAGACAGAGATTCTTTCAGACAGGCAGTGGTGAATGTAACGTTCTGTGGGAGATATGGCTAGAAACAGAGATTCTTTCAGACAGGCAGTGGTGAATGTAACGTTCTGTGGGAGATCTGGCTAGAGACAGAGATTCTTTCAGACGAGCTGTGGTGAATGTAACGTTCTGTGGGAGATCTGGCTAGAGAGAGAGATTCTTTCAGACGGATGTGATTAATGTAACGTTCTGTGGGAGATCTGGCTAGAGACAGAGATTCTTTCAGACGAGCTGTGGTGAATGTAACGTTCTGTGAGAGATCTGGCTAGAGACAGAGATTCTTTCAGACGGGCTGTGGTGAATGCAACGTTCTGTGGGAGATCTGGCTAGAAACAGAGATTCTTTCAGACGAGGTGTGTTGAATGCAAGGTTCTGTGGGAGTTCTGGCTAGAAACATAGATTCTTACGGACGGTCTGTAGTGAATGCTACGTTCTGTGGGAGATCTGACTAGAGACAGTGATTCTTTCAGACGAGCTGTGGTGAATGCTACGTTCTGTGGGAGATATAGCTAGAAACAAAGATTCTTTCAGACGGGCTGTGATGAATGCAACGTTCTGTGGGAGATCTGACTAGAGACAGAGATTCTTTCAGACGGGCTGTGGTTAATGCTACGTTCTGTGGGAGATCTGGCTAGAAACAGAGATTCTTTCAGACGAGCTGTGGTGAATGTAACGTTCTCTGGGAGATCTATCTAGAAACAGAGATTCTTTCAGACGAGCTGTGGTGAATGTAACGTTCTGTGGGAGAACTGGCTAGAGACAGAGATTCTTTCAGACGAGCTGTGGTGAATGTAATGTTCTGTGGGAGATCTTGCTAGAAACAGAGATTCTTTCAGACGGGCTGTGGTGAATGTAACGTTCTGTGAGAGATGTGGCTAGAGACAGAGATTCTTTCAGACGGGCTGTGGTGAATGTAACGTTCTGTGGGAGATCTGGCTAGAAACAGAGATTCTTTCAGACGAGCTGTGGTGAATGCAAACGTTCTGTAAAAGATCTGACTAGAAACAAAGATTCTTTCTGACGGGCTGTGGTTAATGCAATGTTCTTTGGAAGATCTGGCTAGCAACAGAGATTCTTTCAGGCGGGCCCTGGTGAATGCAACGTTCTGTGGGAGATCTGGCTAGAGACAGAGATTCTTTCAGACGAGCTGTGGTGAATGCAACGTTCTGTGGGAGATCTGGCTAGAGACAGAGATTCTTTCAGACGGAATGTGATTAATGTAACGTTCTGTGGGAGATCTGGCTAGAGACAGAGATTCTTTCAGACAGGTAGTGGTGAATGTAACGTTCTGTGGGAGATCTGGCTAGAGACAGAGATTCTTTCAGACGGAATGTGATTAATGTAACGTTCTGTGGGAAATCTGGCTAGAGACAGAGATTCTTTCAGACGAGCTGTGGTGAATGCAACGTTCTGTGGGAGATCTGGCTAGAGACAGAGATTCTTTCAGACGGAATGTGATTAATGTAACGTTCTGTGGGAGATCTGGCTAGAGACAGAGATTCTTTCAGACAGGTAGTGGTGAATGTAACGTTCTGTGGGAGATCTGGCTAGAGACAGAGATTCTTTCAGACAGGCAGTGGTGAATGTAACGTTCTGTGGGAGATCTGGCTAGAGACAGAGATTCTTTCAGACGAGTTGTGATTAATGTAACGTTCTGTGGGAGATCTGGCTAGAAACAGAGATTCTTTCAGACGAGCTGTGGTGAATGTAAC